>JASAND010031757.1:0-20838 GCA_030248195.1 Trissonchulus latispiculum | reverse complement strand
GACCATATCGGCATTCAGAAAATATAAACCTTTCCGGCTGAAAATGCTCACATCTTTCAAACACCTCTGCACAAAATAGCCCTTTTCCAAGCGTGACTAACACAGAAAAAAATCAAACGGACCTAACTTGTCCGGAAGCGAAAATTTTCAAAGTTGAAAATTTTGACCAAAACTTTTTTGCAACTTGTTGTACTCGTCGTGTAGATTCCAACGATACCAAACTTGCCGAGTTTCGTTCAGTATTGAGCTGGCACAGTGCTCGAACGAGTCTGATAGGCTGCGCAGCGCCTTTTACACCCATATTATAGGGGGTCGCTCTCGCGCCCCCTATAATATAGTATGGTTTCTAAAATCTTGAATTAAAAGGGATATGTACATTTCAGTTTAACTGTTGAAACAAGAAACGCCCAAATAAATTAGAATCAAATAAATTCAGACAATTTCAGATTTCCAACAAGAAGGATCTGATTTGATCACATCAAACCATGTCTATTCTAAAAGAACTGAGTGCATATAACTATTCCTAATCAATCAATAAGATCAAACCTTGGACTAATTGACCAATTCTCAATGTCTTCAGGATCCGACCACATGAGATCACAAAAGGCGCCTTTGTTGGGGATTTCCGTATCTCTGGCTATGGTTTCCACTTGATCAAGGGTTTTGACCTCTGGAGACAACCCTCCATGTATGCAAAGTATCTCATTGTCAATCAAAGCAGCAATTGGCAGCAAATCGAAAACTCGGCAACAGGCCCGCCATGGATTCGGATTTCCATACTTGGTCAGACATTCATCGTAGAATCCGTAGACTTGCGTGATTTGTCTAGACTCATGATTTCCTCTCAGCAAGGTAACTTTACTCGGCCATCGAGCCTAGAACAAGCAGAGCACGTTGAATATGAATCTTTGGTAATTCCACACACACCTCAATCGCAGTTTATATTACACGCTGTTGGCTCCTACAGACTGTTCCTCCCTACTCAGATCGTAACCTTGTAACGGTATCATCTCTGGTTCAACTGATACCGAAGTGTGATCAGCGTTTAGGCATCGCAGAAATAATGGCAACATCCAGTCCAAAATACGTTAAATTCCGACTTTTTGAGGAAACTGTAATTATGCATACGTGATGGCATAAAACAATGGTAGAAAGCAAAACAAGTATATATATATAAGTAGGAAAAATGCTCCTTGCAGTCACATGAAACAGTTAATATGAGCTACTATGATTGCCAAAATTTAAAACTGTCAAGGACAAGATTTAAAATGTTTAATATGAGCCAGCATCTAAATAAGTAGAGGACAAGATGTAAACGGCTAATATGAGCCGCTACGTTTCTCTTGGGCTCATATTGACGCTCATTTAGCCTGCTTGCTTTGAATGCAACATTGAAACAGGTTTGGGTGAATAACGACGAACATAAAAAACATTAATTTTGCTGTATGTAACCGCAATGTATGGTCAAATGCGGAGTGGAGCATGCGCACCCGCGAATATGGGTTGTTCAGCGAAGCTGGCCATATTAGTGCGCTTTTAACCTAGTCCTCCTGGCATTTACAACCTGCCCCTCCCATATTAACGTTCTAAAACCGAGTCCTCTGTCCGCTTAAAACCCAGTGCCACCCATATTGCATTTTTCATGTCCATCGGAGCATTTTTATTCTTGTCCTATTTCATTTTTAAGGTTCTCAGTAAACCTTAAGCAAAATGTTAAAGCTTTATGAAAGAAACTTTTAAAATTCCCCCCAATAATAACGTAACAGTCAACCAAGCCATGGAACAAAGAAGCTTGAAAAGTACCAATTTCTCCATTTTTCTTATTTTGGCAGAAAAGCCCTCATCCACTACAAATAAGAATATTTTAGAAAGTTGCATAAAGTTGTAGTTTGTAGTTTGCATCTGTAGTTTGTTAAGCCTTGCTGTACTTCCGCAGCACTCTACTGCAGCGCAACCAGACGCAAGAGTCACTGGCAAAGTAGTAGACTTATTCGGCATGATTTGTACTGTTATCATGCACGTGCCTGCAGCATGTCAGGCGATTGCTATTCATCTGTTGCTAGTGTCAGGCCGTGCTGCACTTGAGCAGAAACTCTACTGCAGCGCAACCAGATGCAAATTATATATACTGTCGATGACACAAACTTATACGGCACGATTTCAATTGCTCTTCTGCAGTTACATGCGAATTTTTGGACAATTGCAACGTATCTGTAACTAGTTATAGGCCATCTGTACTTGAGCAGCACTCTACTGCATCGCAACCAGATGCAAACTTTACTGTCAGTGAAAGAAGCTTATTCTGTACGATTTCTAATGCGCTGCCGTACTAATAAGCAAAATTTCCGACGATTGCATCTTTTGTGTAGCTAGTTATAGGACGTGCTGTACTTCAGCAGCACTATACTGCAGCGCAACTAGACGCAAACGTCACTGCCAAAAAAGGAGACTTATACGGCATCATTTCCAATGCTATTCTGCACGTGTCTGCAGAATTTCAGACGATTGCAACTTTTGTGTAGCTTGTTATAGGCCGTGCTGTACTTCAGCAGCACTCTGCTGCAGCGCAACTAGACGCAAACGTCACTGCCAATAAAGGATACTTATACGGCATGATTTCCAACGCTATTCTGCACGTGCCTGCAGAATTTCAGACGATTGCAAGTTATCTGTAGTTAGTTATAGGCCGTGCTGTACTTCTGCAGCACTCTACTGCAGCGCAACCATATAGTAACATCGTAATAAGTATACGAAACCTAACTATATGGTTTGTCATGCCCTAAACTATCTGTATGCCGAATTTCAAATGCCAGTGACAAATGAATAACTTGTTATCGACGGTGCTGTGTTTTAGGACAGCACATACAGCACGGTGGAAGCTAGAGAGTGCACCAACTAACATAGCTACAGTTCCTCCTTACTACAGACACAATTATCACCAAGTTTAATGTGCTTAGCCGTCTACAGACAGCGTGCTATGCTTGCTGCATAACAGTACAGCACGATAGCAGCACCGCACAGCGCTGCGACTATGCTCATCGTTTTCAGCGACCCCGATAACCCGAATATGCGTCCCACTATATGGCCCAAAACAGCATATTTATGCCTATTTGTTACTATCTTCAGTGGAGTTGGGACTTAGAAATTTTCCAAAATTGCTATTCCGGACCAACTTTGGACCGGCCGCCAGAACGATTCTGGCCAGATATCAAAAATCGCCCTCGTTAGGACATATAAACCCTTCCGCAGATCCTTATGGAACAAAACAAACCACGTCTCTCTCAAACCACGTTACCTGAGTCCTGTAGCTTTCACAAAAAAATGGCCATTGTTGGCCATTTTAGCGCCAAGTCCACTTTTGGCCGGCCGTACAGTTGGCTGGCCGGGCCGGGCAGCGAAAAAATATCAAAAAGGTTCACTTTCGGGGTATATACGTTCAGAAAAACCAAACTTCACATGCTGAAAATACCAAGATCATTCTAACACTCCGACAGAAAATTGCATTTTTCCAAGCGTGACTTACACGGAAAAAACAAACGGACCTAATTTGCCCGGAAGCGAAAATTTTCAACCAAAACTTTTTTGCGACTTGTAGTACTCGTCGTGTAGATTCCAACGATACCAAAATTGTCCAGTTTCGTTGAGTATTTAGCTGGCACGGAGCTCGAACGGGTCTCCAAGGGCCGCACTGTGCTTTTCACATCCATATTATAGGGGAGCGCTCTCGCGCTCCCCTATAATACCGTCTACACAAGCGTGTATAAAAATTACCTACCTTCACAGTAAGTAGACGAGTGAATGTTTCCAAACTATAATATCCTCGATCGACAAAGTCTCCCATAAAAATATAGCAGACATCAGGAACTTGACCACCCACTGCAAACAGGTTTTCCAAATCATAGTACTGACCGTGAATGTCACCACAAACCGTTACGGGAGTCGGTACAGGAACCACGTTTGGTTCTTCCAACAGCACTTCGCAAACCAGATCACAGAGCTTTCTCAAATCATTCTCAGGTAAATACTTGCAATCTTTGGCCAACTCAACCCATTTCTCAAGGTCGAAACACAATACCATAATATGAAGCAGATATATACGTATACGTTTGTATCGTACAATCTGCAAAATATATCATCACAATAACGACAAGTAATAAAAATGCTCCCGCGGAGCATGAAACAGTAATATGGGTGGTGGAGAGGCTGTAAAATCAAGAGAGAACTAGTCTTTAAAATGCTTAATATGGGGCTAGGCTCAAAGAAAGAAGGGGACCAGGTTCTGGGCGAATTAATATGGGCACAGCTTCGCCGAGTAATCAATATTCGCAGACTGAAAGAATTATATATACAAGAATCAAAATGCTCCGATGGAGCATGAAAAATGCAATATGGGTGACACTGGGTTTTAAGCGGACAGAGGACTAGGTTTTAAAACGTTAATATGGGAGGGGCAGGTTGTAAATGCCAGGAGGACTAGGTTAAAAGCGCACTAATATGGACCAGCTTCGCTGAACAACCCATATTCGCGGAAACTACCCGGACTGATGCTGGTGGCTGTTTACCAGTAACAGTTTACCAATTTGTGGGCACAGCTCTGGGTCTGCAACTATATTTGTAGTTGTGTTCGTAATACTTAATAATTACATAATATGCAACTTGATTTAATTAATTAAATTAATGCATATATAGACAACACCTACACATGTATATATATAATGCAACACTTAATACAACATAAGTATATGCAGTAAAAATTGGTGTCACAAATTGTGCTCTTGCAGCTCCATATAAAACGTTTGAAGTATATAAAGCCTAATATTTCAAAATCAGCAAGCTCGCCTGGAAAGCTGACGAATTTAGAACTTAAGACAATAATGGTCAAATGCGGAGTGGAGCATGCGTACCCGCGAATATGGGTTGTTCAGCTAAGCTGGTCCATATTAGTGCGCTTTTAACCTAGTCCTCCTGGCATTTACAACCTGCCCCCTCCCATATTAACGTTTTAAAACCTAGTCCTCTGTTTGCTTACAACCCAGTGTCACCCATATTGCCTTTTTCATGCTCCATCGGAGCATTTTTATTCTTGTCCTATTTCATTTTTAAGGTTCTCAGTAAAACTTAAGCAAGAATGTTAAAGCTTTCTGAAAGAAACTTTAAAAATTCCCCCAATAATTACGTATATAACAGTCAACCAAGCCATAGAACAAAGAAGCTTGAAAAGTACCAATTTCGAATATTTTAGAAAGTTGCAGAAAGTTATATGTAGTTTGTTATAAGCCATGCTGTACTTCAGCAGCACTCTGCTGACGCAAGCGTCACTGCCAAAGTAGTAGACTTATTCGGCATGATTTGTAATGTTATCATGCACGTGCCTGCAGCATGTCAGGCGATTGCTATTTATCTGTTGCTAGTATTAGGCCGTGCTGTACTTGAGCAGCACTCTACTGCAGCGCAACCAGATGCAAATTATACTGTCGATGATACAAACTTATACGGCACGATTTCAATTGCTCTTCTGCAGTTATATGCGAAATTTTGGACAATTGCAACGTATCTGTAGCTAGTTATAGGCCGTGCTGTACTTCAGCAGCACTCTACTGCAGCGCCACCATATAGTAAATCGTAGTAAAAGTATACGAAACCTATCAATAACTGTTTGTCATGTCCTAAACTATCTGTATGCCGAATTTCAAATGCCAGTGACAAATCAATAACTGGTTATCGACGGTGCTGTGTTTTCGAACAGCACACACAGCACGGTGGAAGCTAGAGAGGGCACCAACTAACATAGCTACAGTTCCCCATTACTACAGACACAATTATCACCAAGTTTCATATGTTTAGCCGTTTACAGAAAGTCTGCAGGCAGCGTGCTATGGTTTCTGCATAACAGTACAGCACGATAGCAGCACCGCACAGCGCTGCGACTATGCTCATCGTGTTCAGCGACCCCGATAACCCTTATATGCGTCCCACTATATGGCCCAAAACAGCATATTTAGGCACATTTTTTACTATTTCCTGTAGAGTTGGGACTTACGTAGAAATTTTCCGAAAATGGCCATTTGGCCGGACCAACTTTGACCGGCCGCCTGAACGATCCTGGCCAGATATCAAAAATCGCCTCGGTTATGACACGCTACCCATCCCAAAGTTTCTTATGCAACAAGCCGCGTCTCTCTAGCTTGTTCCTGGGCCCTGTAGCCGTGACACAAAATTGGCCTTTTTTGACCATCTTAGTCGGGGCCACTTTTGGCCGGCCGCACAGGTAGCCGGCCGGGCCGGACAGCGAAAAATTGTCCAAAAGGTACATTAACACAAATACTATCCCCAGGTGACCAAACTTCACCCGCTGAAATGCCCAGATAGTTCAGTTTTTGAGTTCGACTAAAACGGCTTCCCAAGCGTGACTTACACGGAAAAAAACAAACGGACCTAACTTCATCTGAAAGGAAAATTTTCAAAGTTGAAAATTTTGACCAAAACGTTTTTGATACTTGTTGTACTCGTCGTGTGCTGATTCCAACGATACCAAAATTGTCTAGTTTGCTGAGTATTTAGCTGGCACGGTGCTCGAACGGGTCTCTAAGGGCCGCGCTGAGTTTTACACCCATATTATAGGGGGGAACGCTATCGCGCCCCCTAATAATATATATATACGTAAACTATATAGTATATAATTTGGTTGTGCTGGACTACGGCAAGCAACGAGAAAAAACCAAGGCTATGATTGTAATGATAACGGTTGAATATAAATAGAAGATCGTCGGAGAGAGTCCTGATCCTGAAGTTTATATTGTTGAAATATATACTTTCTTATAAATGGTTAAAACGCTCAGTAGATAAATATTAAGAGTTTATCGAAAGAAATGTTTGCTTCCACTAAAACTCGTTTATCGTAGTCGTATATTATTTACGTACCGTAACTAAATCTGAACACTGGTACTTATATATATACAATATATATTATATATTTAACTTTTCCAGTCCTCGAATATGGGTTGCTCGGCGAAGCTGCGCCCATATTAATTCGCCCACAACCTAGTCCTCTTCTTTTTTTGAATCTAGCCCCATATTAAGCATTTTTAAGACTAGTCCTCTATTTTACAACCTCACCACTACCCATATTACTTTTTCATGCTCCGAAGGAGCATTTTTATTACTTGTTTTGTGAAAAGTTCGCTATTTTTATTACTTATATTTGGATTACGTAGAAATATAAACGAATATCCCGATATTATTCGGGTATCCGTAGGTATGTAGCAGGGGCGCACCCTGGATTTTGAAAAGGGGGTGGTCGAGCCGGAAAAATTTTTGCTTTCGCCTGACACGTTTACGCGTGGGTGGGGGTGGGTTGCGACGACACAGTTTTCAACAAAGAGTTCGTTTTGGGAGTCGTCGCTAGCGGCCGCCAGGGGTGGGGGGGGCGGGAAAAGCCCCGGGAAGTTGTAGAAAATTTTTGAAATTTTAGAAAAAAAAACCGTAATGGAAATCTTTAAAAAGATTTCAATAAAAGATGAGAATTTATTTGACAAAATGTCACAATTTGTATTGGAAAGTTTGAAAAGATTTGAATAAAAAGCTCTGCGATGCGCATAGTTAGAAAAGCGCCGCAGTCACTAGAAATTTTGAAAATTCAGTTAGAAGAAGCTGGCTTACTTCTAGGCCAAAATTTATGGGGGGGCGATATGGGGGGGGCTCGACGAAGCCCCCCCCCCATCTATGGGGGGGGGGGGCTCACCGAAAATGGGGGGGGGCAAATTTTTTGACAAATATATAGGTTTTTTTGCGTAAAAAATGCTAAAAATCGCTAAAAAATAACTAATTTTGGGTGTTTTTTAAGCTAAAATAGTGGAAATTTAGGTAAAAATCCGGCGAAGCCGGAAAAATTTTTGAAAATTTTGGCTAAAAATGGCAATTTTTGGGGTTATGGGGGGAGGTCGGAATTTATGGGGGGGCTTTTTATGGGAGGGGGGCTCCTCGAATGGGGGGGGGAGGTCGCCGAATGGGGGGCCCGCACCCCCCCCTTTAGTACCAGTAAAGCCTGAGAAGCGCTGCAGGCCCGAAAAATTTTGAAAATTTAGTTTGAAAAGTGCCGAAGGCAAGAAGAATTTTAAAAATCGGGATAGAAAGGCGCCGCGAGCAGAAAAAAATGCAAAATCGGGATAGAAAAGCGCCGCGAACGCGAGAAAAATATTACAAATAGCGATAGAAAAGCGCCGCGAGAGCTGAAAAAATTTTCATAATTGTTAATTTTATGCACTAAAAATTGCTCAATTTTTGCTTTCTCCCCGAAAATTCCCGGGGGGAGTCAAGACCCCCAAACCCCCCTGGGTGCGCCATGGTATGTAGATATGTGGCGCCATCAAGACGAAGATTTACACAATTTGCAAAGGTTAAGCCCTGAGTCAGATACAAGGCCGGGGCCCGCGCCCTGTTTATCCCTAGTAATACATGTGAAATTTATGTATGTGTTGATTAGAAACTGATAGCTTTCCAGGCCTGGTCGCAATATATTATTGTTATTTCACGCATGACTGTACAATTTTATTTTCAGCCAAGGAAACGTCCATCGGGCAGAGCACTGGAGCGACGGTGTGGCACGACATAATCTCTGGTTGAAGAAAGGATACACCTTGATATATCGTTTTATGAAGATGCGCATGCGAACATGGCGTACTCCGGTTAGATCCAGACTACAAGCCCGTCACTGCTGAAGCCAATATAGCGTGCTACAACAATCAAAATCGATATGACTGCTGTTCTGTCATATCGTTTCAATGCTAAGAAAGCGGGGAAAGGGTTTTGCTAATTGGAAGTAAAACCCACAAGCAAGATATCGTTTTTATCTTTCTCAGTTGCCAAAAATTTTGACGTCGCACATTTAATAATTTTTCATTATGAACTGGAAACTTTGAATTTAAATGGCTGTAACTTTTTGGTTCTTGAACCCCCAATTACTCTGCCACGTTTCAGTAGTTTATAACAGGACCTATCAATGGCTCCGTTAGTTAGTTAAGGTGATGATTGTTACTGGTGACGTCTAATTTGAACCATTACTACACATCCATTACTTGGAGTTAAGATCACAAAAATAATCATATCAAAATGTATATAACTTGGCATTTTCCCTTTTTTAATGAATACCATGAAACTAATTTTGGTTTTTAGAATTTTTTAACTCATTTTTGCAGAAGTTTAATATTCCGGATTGCAAACTGAAGTTAATTTTTTCGCATGACCTCTGTTATATCGTTCGATACCTCTACCAAATATCTGGGCCACGATTTTTGACATTATGAAATCGCTCTTCTTCATGGACAAAATAAACTAAAATATATAAGTAACCTGAGTTTTATCTACCTGTCCGAACTTTAGCAAGCCACTTTTCAGCGAGACAGTGAATGTCAGAACATTCACAGGGGGTATTTTTGTACAAATTTTATATATTGAAAGTGGCAGCCGTCTAGGTTGAAGAGTTAAAAACTGATTATATCGCACGATAGGAAACAGATAGACGGATGCTTTCAAAATCAAAAATGTCTACGATTTTTTGAAGCGGGATTGTTCGGAGGGTTTCACAATGCTAAAAGAACTTATTTTGAAAAGGTTCAGTTAAATTTGGACTTTATCTAAGCTGTATGCTAACCAGTGTTTTTTTTTTCGCCGTAGGCTTGTGTGTAACGTTACACACCTCTCCAAGAATTTTTGCTATTTTTCAGAAAAAGTGTGTAACTACATAAAAATTCCTAATTTACTCGCGTTTTTTCTTACTAAGTGAGGACTTTAATTGTAACAAATAATTTCTAATTTTTAAGAAGTAGGTTCTTTATAAGTGAAAATTGAAATCTCAAATATATAGTGTACTGCAAAAGTAAGAATTTGACTTTACAAATAAGTTTGACAAAAATATATAAATAAATTATACACAATACTCATAGCATTCATAGGTATATATGTACATAGCTAGAGAAGTAAAAAGGAACAAAACAGGACAACAAAAACAACAGGATTTACGTTGGGCAGATTTGCCCAACGTAAATCAAAGTTCTCGTAAGGCCTTCTATATAGCACAAACCTGTTCTGAAATTTATCTGAACTAAGTAATGAATGAACAAATATATGTGTCTTTACTAACTAATCGTAGTTGGTAAGTCCAGATAAAGCAAATCCTTGGGCAACACAAATTAAAAATGTAATACAATGTATAGAGAGTCTGAGGCGAAGCCCCGCTCTTTAAAAAATAAAATGTGTATGAACAAATCAATGCTCATTCGAAAAAGTTCCGACTATTAGGTAAATTCGTCAAAAATTTTTGTGTAATGTTACACAGTCGCCAAATATTTTTTGCTATTTTCCAGATAAAAAAGTGTGTACTTACACGCGTTTTTGAGCAAAAAAACACTGATACTAAATATATGTGACCAAAGGAATCACACCGCCTTAAAACGCTTTGCACGGTTTTTATACTTGCGCAAAGTTTCTAGAGTTAGCTAAGCTACTGGCCGACAAAATGCTCGTATAAACTTTGGCAACAAAAATGCTCTTGAGCTGATGTTTTCAAAAGGCGGAAACTTGATGTCGGGGTTGAGCAAGACACAAACCAAGGTTGAGCAAGACACAAGCCAAGGTTGAGCCAGACATTGTGCAGGAGAGAAGTTTTGGGGATGGCAGGGTTTCTTCAAAATTTCACCTGTGTTTGTCCTGAAATTCACTTTTCACCCAGCACCCCCCCCCCCCCTATAATATGGGTGTAAAAGGCGCTGTGCGGCCCATGGAGACCCCTTTCGAGCACCGTGCCAATTAAATATATACTCAACCAAACTAGACAAATTTGGTATCGTTGGAATCAACACGACTTGTACAACAAGTATCTAAAAAGTTTTGGTCAAAATTTTCAAGTTTAAAAGTTTTCGCTTCCGGACAAATTGGGTCCGTTTGTTTTTTCCGTGTAAGAGATCGGCTTGGGGAAGCCGTTTTAGTCTAACTCACAAACTGAATGATGAGGCATTTCTGCCGGGAAGTTCAGAAAAATTTTCTGAGAGTAGTATTTGTGTTAACGTACCTTTTGGACAATTTTCCGCTGCAAGGCCAAAGGTGGCCTGACCGCTAAGATGGCCAAAAAAGGCCGATTTTGTGTCACGGCTACAGGGCTCAGGGAACAAGCTAGAGGGACGCGGCTTGTTGCATAAGAAACTTTGGGATGGGTAGCGTGTCATAACGAAGGCGATTTTTGATATCTGTCCGCGATCGTGCAGGCGGCCGGCAAGTGTTTTTACGCTAAAATAGTAAAAATTTCGCTAAAATTCCGGCGACGCCGGAAAATTTTTGAAAGCGGTGAAATCTGGCAATTTTTTGGGTTATGGGGGGGAGGTCAAAATTCATGGGGGAGAACCTCGAATGGGGGGAGGTTGCCGAATTAGGCCCCCCAGTAAAAATAAGCCAGTAGTCGCAGCTGTGCGGTGCTGCTATCGAGCTGTACTGTTATGCAGCAATGCCTTGCTTGCATATACTGTAGACTTACTGTAAACGGCTAAACATATGAAACTTGGTGAAAATTGTGTCTGTAGTAAGGGGAAACTGTAGCTATGTTAGTTGGTGCACTCTCTAGCTTCCACTGTATGTATGGGCTGCACCCGCCAAACACCGTACCGCCAATCTTTCAAAGTTATTAAATTTCTCAATCTAACAGTACATTTGAAATTCGGCATACAGATAGTTATAGGACATGACAAACTATTTGACCCCATTGAGATGCGTTTCGTATACTTATTACGATGTTACTATGTGGTTGCGCTGCAGTGCAGTGCTGCAGAGGAAGTTACAACACGGCCTATAACTAACTGCAGATACGTTGCAATCGTCAAATTTTGCATACGAGTGCGGCAGAGCATTACAAATCGTGCGTTATAAGTTTCCTTCACCGTAGAAGTTTGCATCTGGTTGCGCTGCAGTAAGTGCTGCTGAAGCACACGACCTATAACTAGCTACAGGTAAGTTGCAATCGTCCGAAATTTTGCACACAAGATCGGCAGAGCATTGCAAATCGTGCCTTATAAGTTTCCTTCACCCACAGTAAAGTTTGCATCTGGTTGGGCTGCAGTAAGTGCTGCTGAAGTACAACGGCCTATAAGTAGAAACTACAAGGTAAGTTGCAGTCGTCCGAAATTTTGTATATATACAAGTGCGGAAGAGAAAACAGAGAAGAAGATTTCTGTCTAAATAGAGAAAAAGAGAAAAAATTGGAACGTTTCAAGCTTCTTTTGTTCTGTACTTTCGGTTGACGGTTAATGATTGGCGGAACTTTTAGAGTTTCTTTCACCAAACAGCTTTAACATGTTTGCTTTCTTTACTGAGATGCCTTAAAAATGAAATAGGACAAGAATAAAAATGCTCCACAGGTGACTTCTGGGCTTTTCTAGGCGAGGAGAGTGGGGGTGGGGGAAGAGGGGTGTGGGGTATTACCCCAAAAGTGGAAAAAATCCAAAGTGGTCTAAAATCGCTAAAATTGCAGTAAAAATAGACAGTTTTCTATACTGCTACAACTATGCTCAAAAATCGAGTTTGAGTACCAAAATAGACGATTTTTTGAGAAAAAATTCCGGCGAAGCCCGAAATTTTTTTAGGACACTTTGTGGTCAGCGGATGTATAATTTGACTGTGCGTTTAAGTGTGCATTATTAAATTCAAGTGTGCAGCTTGGAAAAAAATGTGCATGTGCACAATAAAATGCACAAGAGACAGACCTTGCTCCAAGTAAACAATTATTATTAATGCTTCAAAGTTGGTTACTCCAAAAAGGAATCATCAGCTCAAAAGTAATTGCATATCTCACCAACATGCAAGAAAAAGTTAAAACTCTTACCTAAAAAATAATGCCGCATAATAGGTTTCGAAAAACATTCAAAAGACTACATTCAAAAGCTAGAAAAATTTTCAGAATTTCCAGACTGAAAGTGTTATTTAAAAGCTAGAGAAATTTTGAAAATCTGCAGGCGAAAACTTAATTTTTGGATACATTTTTCAAATCATCTGAGACAAATTACACTGGAACCGGTCCGGTTCCAAATGCTACCGGTTCCGGTTCCGGTTCTAAAAATCCTTCCGGTTCCGGTTCCGGTTCCGGTTCTACCGGTTCCAGTGGAACCGTTCCGAGCACTAAGCTGGAAACCGTTGTTTTTGAAGCGAACTGAAACTGAAACTGAAACTCCGACTGAAACTAAAACTGAAACTGAAACTATTTTACTTTGCCGACTGAAACTTAAACTGAAACTGAAACTATTTTGGTCCGCCGACTGAAACTGAAATTATTTTGAACCACCGACTGAAACTGAAACTGAAACTAAAATCGGCTACTGAAACAACACTACACCAGCCTCCAGTATGCACCCACACCAAATTTCAAAGTTATTGGTCAACAAAATCAAGTTAGGGCTGGGGGGGGGGAAGCGCAAAAGATCCCCTATTTTTTGCTATGCAACAAAGCTGTCTGAGTTGTAGCTCCGCTGTACACACTGCTGAAGCATGCAGTGAACTAAGCAATGGACCAAACCAGTTGCAAATACTAGGCTTGCCTATCTGAATTCTGAATCTAACCAAGAGTACATAATAACTAAGAGTGTGACAAGCTTGAAGCTTCACACTCTTAGTTATTAGGCTGCAGACATCATCTGCACAATAACGGCCTACCCCCCCCAACCACTAGCGTAGCCAGAAAAAAATTTCGAAGGGGGGCAAACCAAAATTTATCAGAAATTAGTGCTGAATCTGAACCTGTAGAATCTGGTTTCATTCAAGTGCAAGCTGCAATTGTTGTGGCATTTTCGTGGAAAATTAGCGCCGCAGGCGAATTTTTTTGGAAGTATTGATTAGAATTCTCATTTGGTGTTAAAATTTTCTCTTTCGCCTCCGATTTCGGGGGGGGGGGCATGCCCCCTCGCCCCCCCCCCCCCGGCTACGCGTCTGCCCCCCACAACTGAGTACCTGGTGACCCCCCCCACAACTGAGTACCAGGTACACAATTGTGTAGCAGCACTCGCTTGTATGTTTACATGTTGAAGACAAAAACATTCTATCAGCAGCTGGCCACTTTTGAGCTTCAACATGTAAACATACAAGCGAGTGCTGCTACACAATTGTGTACCTGGTACTCAGTTGTGGGGGGGTCCCCAGGTACTCAGTTGTGGGGAGGGGTAGGCCGTTATTGTGCAGATGATGTCTGCAGCCTAATAACTAAGAGTGTGACGCTTGTCACACTCTTAGTTATTATGTACTCTTGATCTAACTAATCACGAACACCAACCGCTTTATTATACCAAGACTTTGAAATCACAAACAGAAGATCAGATGAATAAACAAAAATACTCCATCTGTTATAGCCACATACGCGTCAATACAACATAACAAAAACTGTACACCGTAAACGATTCATAAAGTAACTTACAGAAAAATTAAATTTACTAAAACTGACGTTCACATAGAGGACGAGACAATAGCAGGACAAAGTTAGCATACTCGCATCCCGTGCACTCATTGTGCGCAGCTGAAAAGTGTCAGATAAAAATTTTACCGGAACTATCGAAAGAAATTCCCGATTATCCCTTAGTCGTAGCAATTATTAATATTTGTGACAGAGATTAAGCTGAAATTCTTAAAAATTCTGAAGTTTTTCGAAATGGTCTAGCATTATTCCTGAAATAAAGCGTTATTATACATAATTTCGTTTTATACAATTTTACCGTGACATATACATGAATATCACAGAAATCAACAATTACATTAAAACACATATCAAAAATTAAACAACAAACAAAATGTATCAGGGGCGCAGCCTGGGTTGACGGAGGGGCTCAACATTTTAGGAGCAGTGGAAGCTGAAATTTGACTGTGATAATCTCCGCATAATTCTACTGGCCTGTCATAGTTATGGAGAAGTTACGTGACTATAGGAAGAAACAAAGCTGACAACAATACACCTGATTATTTCATTCTTTATGGTGTGTATTTAAAGAAGAGTGTGTAAAGTGTGCAAATGCAGAAACTTTGCCTCAGGGTTTTTTGAAAAATCGGACCTGCGTAAACTTTGCGTATATTTATTTTCGAGTGCGTATTTTTGATTTCGACTGCATAAAATTACAAAAATTACTTCTAGATGTTATTAACGCTATAAACGCTTTTAGGGTTGAATTACTGCGTTTTTAAGAGTTTTAGCTTCATTTTACGTTGCGTGCTCATAAAACTGCGGTGTCAAGGTATGAACAGCTGGCGAGAAATAATATACGCAGGTGGTCTGGGGGGTGCGGCCTCCCAGAAGTTCAAGGAAATTTTAGAGTTCAGAGTAAATTTGCTTTTAAAACTTCGAATTCTTTGCCTTGAGCAGTTTAACAGTTAAGTGAATAGTTGGTTAGACAAATAAAGTTAATGTTCCCTTGAACAGATAATATATATTTTAGTTTTAGTTTATGTCAAATTAAAATAGAAACAAACAGCAACGCATAGGCACAGTACGTATATACGTGTACTTAGGCAGAAACTGTAGCAACTGCACACGGAAGAAGAACACAGAAGAAGCCAGAGCCAAAACAACGGTAAATTGTTTCAAGAAATTAATTTAGAACACACTTGAAATTCCTACTACCGAATTTTTCGGCTGCGTATTTTGGTGCGTAGTTTTGTCTTTGACTGCGTATTTTTAAGCTCGACTGCGTAAATACGCAGTATTTTACACAAAAAACCGTGCTTTGCCTCAAAAATTATCCTAAAAGAATTCCTCACTGAAGAAATCAGTAGTTGTAACTGACCCTAGAGGTCCTCCTTTCACTTTAAAAAAACATGGCTATGCCATTGATTTATGTATCATGGAGAGATCGAAGAGCTATAAAGACACTTTGCGATTTGGAAAAGTGCTAATTAAGCATAACTAATTAACGGTAAGGAATTAAGACCTAAAACTTGCATTTCTGAAACCTTCTGGCCAAGACTTTTCGAATGATACCAAACTTTCCCAAAAAACCTTTGAAAAAATCTACTTTCTCTTACGGGTTTGAAACTGAATTTGTATCTGTATTCTGAATGATCTTTGTCTATATTCGCGTAAATGGATTTTCCGAACGGCCTATAGGAAAAATGTTACTATACTATTTTTTTATTATCTAGTTTTTTTTTTGTTTTGATTGGCTCGATTATCTAGTCAATGGAATGCGTTTTTGGACATTACGTAGCACGGTTGTTTTGATTTTTAATTCGAATCGAATCAAAAGTGTTTTGATCTGGCTCGATTTTCACAGCGAGTCAAAAATGGAACTTTTTTTCCGTCTATGCGCAATAAAACATATTTGTCCATGTATTTTTGGACATTTGGACTTTCATAGCAGGCTCACGAGAGGACAGAAAGCAACAAGGACGTGGAAGACGCTCGGCAGTCATTTTTAGAATAGGTTTATTGGTTTAATGTACCATTTTGCGTTTCGAAAGACTGCTAAACCATATTTTTCCATTAGCTTTATCTTCGATCAGATTAGCATTTCATTTTCATCTCAAGATTTCATTAAAGCTAAGAAGTCTAAACTATATTAAAAATCTCTACGGCAGCAATGGACATTTTTGTGAAAAAGAAAGTTTTATGTTCTCAAACAATCCTGAAATTTTTATGTTCTCACTAAAACAACCTCTTGTGATTATAAATTAGGTTGGTTTAAATTATGTAAATTAAACAAATTTTAAAAAAAAAAACCACAAAATTCTATTTCGGTAAAAACTGCATCAAAATCAAAAGTCTTTCAAATTGAAAAAATCGAACTGAATCAAATCAATTCATTTTTCTAGTGCAGAATATCGAACTGAATCAAATCTGATGATTTTTCAGAGGCGAAAATTGAACTAGATCAAATCAAAACTTTTGAGGCCGCATCAATACAACCGTACTTCGAAGAGCCCAAAAACGGGCAAAACAGCGTTTTTCGGGCTTGGGGTGGTAAATCAGAGTCGCTCAACATTATGAGCATCCTGCCGACACAGCCCTAAGTGACCACTGGTAAGCATGGCTCCCGTGGTTCCTCACCCAGGGTCAAGGTTGGGAAAACTCACTAAAACAGAGTATTTCGGCGTTTAGGTTGGGGCGGCATATCTGGCGTTTTCCTGGTGGCGTGGGGGTGGGGGGGCCCCAAAAAATTCGACTTGGGTCGCCCCACCAGGATTCGGGCCTTCCCCCCAGAACTCTAAAATGCCCAGAAAAATAGGGTTTTGAGGGTAAGTTTAGAAAAAATTTTTCCGGCTTCGCAGGATTTTTATCCATTTCAAGCATTTTTAGCTGTTTTAAGCTTAAAATTAAGTTTAAAATGGTTAATTTTTTAGCTCAGCAGCAAAAAATACAAAATGTTTAGACATTTTTTGAAAAATGTTTCTCCCCCAGAAATCCGAGCCCCCCCCCCATACCTGGGGGAGACCCCACAGACTCCCCCCCCAGAAATTTTTTGCCTAGGAAAAAGCCAGCATATATACATATTGCATAGTAAACCGGCTATGCTCATTGCCAGGCGCGTAGCCAGGGGGGGGGGGCGAGGGGGGCATGCCCCCCCCCGAAATCGGAGGCGAAAGAAAAAATTTTAACACCAAGTAGGAATTCTGATAAATATTTCCAAAAAAATTCGCCTGCGGCGCTAATTTTCCACAAAAATACCTCAAAAACACCAGCTTGCACTTGAAACCGGCCTACACAAGTTCCATTTCAGCACTAATTTCTGAAAAATTTTGGCTTGCCCCCCTCCGAAATTTCTTCTGGCTACGCTAGTGCTCATTGCAACGGGCATATTTTCGAAACCAAGGAAAGTGGCGCCACTGGTCACGGTCTGTGAGGTTTTGTTAGGGCGCATATTCTTGCGAACCTTGCAGGCACTACCAAAAATTAGATAGAGGGAAGTTAATACGAGCTATGATTGTCAACATCCTTGCCCCGCATTGTTTAAAGCAAAGACAGGTAAAAACTACTCACTTATCAATTTTCAGAATGTCATATTACGTAAATCGGAATAGCTAATCAGAAACTTGAAGGTAATGTAAAATGTTAACTAGAAAAGACTGGAATTTTTAGAGCACACACTGTTTTGTAATAGTTTTTGGAAGGAAAGTTGCCTAACTTCGCCTTGCCTTTACACATATACGCATTAAAAGAGGTAAAATTTGTGAAAATAAAAGGACAGAACAAGAACTTGAGAATCACAATTAGCATATAAATCCAACGCCGTCCAGTCATACACCTATTATAGCCACTCAACGACTAGATGTAAGGGAAAGGCGTTCCTGCATTAGCTAGGTTTCAGAGTAGACAGCACTTTAAGGCTGAGCACAAAGTGCAAACGAACTCACTGTACATAAGAAATGTAAAAGTCTGTAACGCAATCTTCAAACTAAAGAACTATCTCATAAATGAGACCAGCCATGAAAAATCTGATGGTAAACGCCAGAACACTGCAGAATATCTGAAAAAAATGAATATAGAAACAAGAATACAGAATAGGCACATATACTTTTTAGATTTTCTACTTCTACCATGGCCATTACATAACAAATAACCAAATTTGAAAAAACCAGGAGCAACACAGAAAATCAGAAACAGCCACTAACCTGTATGGACAGTATAATTAAGGTCAATGATCGTTCATGGATAGGGCCCACAAATTTCAGGACCAAATTTAACAGCGTTAAATTATTGCACTCAGTCCAGCCATTCTTTTGACGCCGAACTCTTAAAAGGCCCAATCCTTCTAGTACTGATAAACTCAATTTTCCCAATGGGCGCAGATCTCGCTCATCAAAGCGAGAAAAGCTCATGTAGACTGAATCACTTTCTTCGTCATATCTGAAGCAAACAAACTGCACAGAACTAATACTGCTCTGAGGCAGGACCACCAAATCGACCGCGCAAACTTTCGGTCGATTTGGCCTCGAACGTTGGTGCGCATCTATCCTCTTCATGACCCGGTTAAACCAACTGGCCATCGGAATAGATTTTATTTTTACTGCAAGTCCATAGATGTATTAAGTATTGTATTGGGCCCCTCCTCCACGGTTGTAGTCATCATTTGAGGTGACAAGTATAACAGCTGTCTGCCATACTCTATGTATTATAAGAGCGACACATCCTCTGCACGCTAACGGCTTACCCCCGTAAATTGGACCCTTCACTTCAAAGAAATTCGTCCGCTATGTTTGTGTTCTAAAGCTAGCAACAGACGCAAATTGAACCAACTGAGAAGATGTGTTTGTGAAGCGAGAAGTCATAGTCTGCACTGATTCGCTCTCCCACCTACAAGGACTCACGTCTGGCCCCCAGGCCAGTACCAGTCCTGCTGGTTCCAGCTGGCAAAAGAACTGTGCCAGTTAAATGACAACGGAACCCATGTAACTTTTCAGTGGATTCCAAGCCATGTTGGAATAGAGGGCAATGAAGCTGCTGACGAGCTGGCTTAAGGTGCTGGTATCCTTTTGTGCAGTGCTTTTGTGGTGATTTTTCGAAACGCTATAACTTTCGCAATTTTGGGAGTTGAAAAGAGCTTTATACATCGTTTTAAAGCTTATTATCTGTACATTAACATGAGCTTACGAAACTGACAAAATTGGCAAAAAATAGCAAAAAATTTCCGACATGCTGACACCTGACAGACTGAATATAGACCAAAAATTTTTGAACATCGATTTCTCAAAACTGTAGAATCGGCCAAAAGTTCTTCTTGCGCCATGATATGAAGGACATGTGGGCCGAGGGACAATTTTTTGGATTTGGCTCAACAAGTCTCAGTACTCCAGAAAATCCGGCAAATGCGAGATGGCACGAAATTTCGCAACTTTCTATTCAGTTTTCTCACAACTGGAGATGTTTTAGCTCAAACCAAGAAAAATGTCCCTCCGCAATAGGGCGAATTTTCATTCAGCCAAAAATCACGCGATTCTATTGGGTAGTTTTTGAGAAATCAATGTTCAAAACAAAATAATCGCAATTTTGCCAAAATGGTTTTTCGGCGAATTCTCTAGCTTAAAGCACCGAACTCCAGCGAATAGGTATTGATAAAATGCGCAATTGGACGGTGTATCGATTAAGTATAAATAAGCCGAAATTGTCTGTAAGATATGGCAGTAATTTTGAAAATACTGATTTCTTCAAAAATGGCCATTTTTTGACCCCAAAAATGGTTTTTGGCTTATACTGCCTTAACCACAAGAGGTAGCACAAAAGTTGTAAAAGCAAAAACGTTCGTTTTGGTGCCCTCTTTCCAGCTATCGCAACCAATCCGGTGCAGCGACTATGTATTGAGAGAATAAGGGCAAAAACCAAAACTTTCTTATCTTTACACCTAAAAATCCGGGACTGGTTCCAAAATGTTAAAGAGCACGAAAACACTGTATTTGGAAAGTTCCATCCACTTTCATAAAGAATTGAAGCTTGTAGGGTCGAATTTACACAAAGCGATACCAGCACCTTAATCGGCTGCAGACCTGGATCAGACGCAGGTGGAGATCGATTTCACTTCAGCCAAAGCCAAAATCAAAATGTTCAACAAAGAATAATGCAACTGTCTCTGAAAGGCGGAAGACACGGACAACATCTACTCCCTCCGGGAATGACCCTGTACACAGTTCTGCAGAAGTCAACCTCACCCACATTGCAGACTCTCCTGCATGTCCGGATTGTGGGGCGGGAAAAGAAGATCTTGCCCACCTGCTCCTCCACTGTCGCCAGCTGGCATCGCTCAGCTCGCAGGCGGAACCTGGGGACCAGGTCGAGGTTGGATATTTTGTCTCAGGGACCCCCCAGGGTGCTTGCCTTCCTGAGGGACGTGGGGC
>JASAND010031756.1:5000-42976 GCA_030248195.1 Trissonchulus latispiculum | reverse complement strand
ACGTTATGCCAATGCGCCCGCAACCTTTCAGTGGCTGATGGAAGCAGCCTTGGCAGGGCTCAATTGGTCTACCTGCCTTGTCTATATAAATGATATAGTAATTTTTTCAGATACGTTTGAGCGTCGTCTATGCACCTAGAAGTGTATGAAAGATTTCGTACTGCAGGACTAAAAATCAAAACTAAGAAGTGCCAGTTTTGTTGAGCCCAAATTCAGTTTTTGGGTCACGTTGTGTCTAAAGCATACGTGTGCTTGGGGGGGGATTGGGGGGGTTTCCCCCCAGACCTGAGCTCACCCCCCCAGAGGGGTCCCTCACCCCCCCAGAATCCGGATTTTTCCGGTAAAAAACCGGAAAAATCCGGTTTTTCGGCGGCCTTCGGCCGCCCTTCACCCCCCCAGAACTTCCCCTCCTGCACATGTCTGGTCTAAAGACGGGGTTAACAAGAACTCCGCTAAAATTGAGAAATTGTAGCGTTAAACGCGCCAAAAGCATTGACGAACTTCCCTCGTTTTTAGGCTTAGCGTCCTATTGCAGGCATTCCGTTGAAAAGTTTGCATGCATTGCACATCCCTTGCATAAACTTCTTAAGAAGGCGGTAGAGAATAGGTGGACACATGAGTCAGTCAGCGCTCCTTTAAGGTGGCAGTACCACTACCGGGGTGGACTTTGAATAGATACTGTGAGCTAAAAAGTTATATTGCTTGGCTTGGCTTAAAACTTGGCTTGAAAATTGGCACATTTGTTCTTTATCATGTTCTGGATCAAATGAACTAGCCTACTCACTTGTGGGGACTGGCTTGCTGTCTAGACAAGAGGAAATGTATTTAAAGTTTTGAATTTAAATATCTCCTTCAATCCTCCATGAATTCGTTTGAAATTTTGCATGAAAGCTTTATTCATTCATACGCTCAGGCCGTCTTTTTAGTTTTTCGCAAAACTGCATTTTCAATTTTTTTGCTTTTTCTGAAAATGTTGTAAATTCTATATCTTGCGTACTACTGCGTTTTTCCAAAAACAAAGAAAACGGCCTGGGCGTATGGAGATATAAAACATACCTGCAAAATTTGGTCAAGTTTGGTTAAAGCAGTTAAGAGAAAATCAAAAACAAAAATTTTCAAGTTTTCATTGTTTGCTTTGGCTTTAGGAATTCCCTATGCCTTTAATCCGTTGCATGGTGTTTTTTATTAAGTAACGCACATAAGTAACACAATGATAACCTCCAAACCCAATAGATTTAATTTTGGCTAAACTGTTTTTACTTTCCATTGGGTATGCAAATGGTCAACGTAAATTAGCCATATCTAAAATCGTGTGTAACTTTTAGTGGAAACCAGGTACAGTAGAGATATGCACATCATTTTAAAGCTCTTTTTGTGCTGTTTCACATAGGTGGTCAAGACAAACCAATCAAATCAGCCTCCAATAAAATTTTGATTGTTTGCACATGCATAAAACCATGTTGGTAGCCAGCCACTCTCTGGCACCAAACTTTTGGGCAAAGATAGCCTGCCTATCAGATATGAGAATGTTAAAATTGCTTCGTCCATGAAAAAATCACGTAGGAAATCCCGCTAGTGGTGCTACCACCTTAAACCCAACCCCTGTGGGAGGAGCCATGGATCGCATGGTAGTAGACATTGTCGGTCCACGACCCATGACCGAAAGAGGGAATAAATACATTGTCGCTTTTATGGACTATTTAACAAAGTGGCCGGAAGCTTTCCTATGGCAGATGCCAACGCAGAAACAGTTACTGCTTTGTGAGTTGAGCAAGTTCTCTGCAGATTTGGTGCCCCCTCCGAACTACTATCTGATCAAGGTTCTCAATTTACTTCGAATTTACTCTTAGAAGTTTGTGAAGTTTTGAATACGGATCGTTCATTTACGACACCATGTCATCCCCAGACCGATGGTCTGGTAGAATGATTTAATGGTACTCTAATTACTATGCTAATTATGTACGTCAATGCTAGACAACAAGACTAGGATATGTATATTCGATACGTGTTGTTTGCCTACAAAACTTCACACCAAGAATCTACTCAAGCCACGACGTTTTTACTGATGTACAACTGAGAAGCAAACCCACCGATAGACATTAGTCTTAAAGTATATACCTCAATATAGCTTTGAATTGGATGATTATAAGACACAGATGCTAAGATGCTACGTGGCTTACGGCATGCCTGGGAACTAGCTAAACATTGCAGCTGCACAACATAAACAGTCCGTACAGTATAATAGGAAAATGTTTGAACGGTTAATTAAGCCAGGTGGCCTGGTATGGCTACATAACCCTGCTGTTAAAAAAGGATTGACTCCAAAGCTGTCTCATCCTTGGCATGGTCCTTATTCAGTAATCGCGCTTCATTACACCGACGTTGTCATAGAGCCTGTCCAAAGCAGAAATGGAAAGGCACAAAAAGTGCAAGTTAAACGGTTAAAGCTTTATAGAAGACCTATTGTACCAAGACTAAGTAATAATCCTCACCTACTAGACATATTAAGGAAGTAATAGCACCTTTATTTGAACTTGATCCACCGCAGCCCAATGTTCATAGTAATTTCAGTGTGAACAGATCCGGTGCGCAGAGTGCAGATGAATATAGCTTGGACGATCAGCCGTACGCTGATGACAGCAGTGCTGTAACGTTTGGTCAGCCAGCTGGCGCAGTCTTGCCGCCTGAAGTTGGAGGATCAGCCCCAGCGGCGGACACTATGTTAGCTATAGGTATAGGCCCTTATTTTACTGTGTGTTTACATAGTAGCTCTTACCAATATACACATGAAAAAATTAACTGTACAGTTGACAGTATAATAAGCTATATAAGCTATATAAGCTTTCATTCCTGTCGCTAGGCTATAGGTTTATAGACTGTCGAGCACTTTAAACTAGGTTGTCTTTCTGATAGTCATTATTTTTTAGATCGTTAACCATTATGCCGACTAACTGAAAACGCAGAACGGCGGAACAGCAATATACGCCGAAGCCGGCAATCGAACCGACCCAAAGATCGGGATCTCCGGCACCGTGGGCCTGATCTGCTGCCTTCGGTTGAGCAGGTATCCTATGCTTCATGGACGCGATTAACCAGTGGCGAGTAGCCGACCGTTGCTTTACGGCGCTTTTTGGCAAAAACTACTCATTCACAGAGGCCGAGTCTATCCTCTATCAATGCCAACCGAATGGCACAATTAAACCATTGCATCTTTGGCAAACTCCCTTCGTTCCCATCTTCTGGCAGAAAGCAATTAAGACAATACCCACCGTATGTGTGAACTGCTCGTAGTTAGACTTAGTATCTTAGCATGCTATTGACTATATGAACGTCGGTATATGTTCTCATACTTTGTTAGGTTTCAATGACATGTATTTATAATTGACAAAAAGTGGACCTGACACTTGTAGTACGCTTTCGTTTGCTGAAGCAAGTACTTCCATTACTGTTTGTTAACAGATAGGTTGATTTTACTTATGTATGCTAAAGAATATATAATTATAATAGTTCAATTGGTAGATTTTTTGTAATAACTACATTGTTTAGATTAGCTAGTCCAATAACATGATTGTACAGTTACCTTACTATAACTGTTGATTAGATGAATAACTTATCTTAAGAATGTGTTAGATATGCTCTGTGTACAGCATATATGTGAGTAATCCGATATTTTGTATTATTGTGCTATTTAATATTTTGTTACGTCAAGTGACATTTGTATGCTGTAAACATTATTAAATAATAATAATAAAACTTCTGGAATGTAGGACTAGTTTAGGACTATGTTAGATCAGTATGTAGTGGACCATGTGTTTGAAAAAACGACCTACTCTCGAAACATGATGTTTAATATTATTATGTATTACATAATTGCATTGTATTGCATTGCATTGCAACGCATTGCATTAAATGCCCTGCAGGGATAATTCGTTCCATACTGTATACGTGCAAAGGTGATGATTGTGTAAATTAAAACCTGGAAAATAGAGTACTAGTGTAGACAGGGCCTGATGTAATATAAAGAATGCCAGCGTATCCAACAGCGTGTCAAACTTTCAAACTTTAGAAAAAGGTGTGAAATCTAGACGGTCAACAGGAAAAATTATCGCGCAGCGTAGTCTCCTACAAATTATGAACTGAATGAATAATTTGTGAATCAGTTTAAAAGTTAGTTCAAATTAGGGAAAAATAAAGTGGAAAGGAAATGATGGATATGCTGACAAAACAGAACATTGGAAGAGAGATAGAGAATCATAGAATTAGAAGCGTAACATAAATGTCTTGAAATCTAACATAAATGGCATGCACGTGCCAGACTGGGATGCCAGATGGACAATCAACTTCGTGGAGTGGTGTATACTAATTGTAGGAAATATGAACCAATGAATTGAACGATTGAATGAATATGGGAAGGAATGTTGGGAGTTACTGAAGCAAGTTTGAACCAGAGTATGTTTACAACAGACTTACTGAACGGTATCAGCGCTTTGAGCAGCCGGTACCGTGGACAATGACATTCCAGTTTCGTTATTTGACGGGTGGGTCTGCGTTTCGAGCATTCAATCGATCTCACCATCCGGCAAGAGAACTGTACACAGTTACGCCTCTGGTTAGTGGGTAGGCCCCCGCCAATCCGCCGCGCCTTACCGGATTGGGAGCCTTTGGTTCCGTGGCAGCCGCCTAATATCGAACGGTGGGAGAGTAGTTCAGAGTCTGGTGAGTCTACCCTGCCACAGGCTCTTCAAGCCGCTGGGTGTGATTATGATCCAGGTTGGGCATCTCCCGAGAGCATAACCGACACGGACTCTGTGTTTTCAGACCGAGTTTCAGAAGCAGGGTCTGAACCTAATCTAGAGCCGCCTACTCTATTTGACCATTTCCCTGTCGGACGTTTCAGAACAAGGAGTATATAAGGATCATACGTTTGCATCCTCTGTTGTGTATATAAACTGTTTTTCTTACTATTTCTGTAATTTTTGAATTATTCATAGTCTCATTTTGGAATTCTTAGTGAACATAATGAATTATATTGTGTGAAACGTGGTCATTCTTTTCCAGAATTGTATGCTTAATTGTCTACTTAATCAAGAGCTGAATGCTACCGCTTTTGCACACGAGCGTAATTTATGCATGCGACATTTGAGGGCCAACGCTTGGGTGTTCACAGGCCCGAGCTTGCGCGAAATTCACGTAGCAGATTTACCTTCTCAGATATATATGTTTACCCTCCGCGCAGTCACACTGTAGTTGGCGCAGAAAATGTAGCCCCATATCTTCCTAGTCCGGAAACAAGAGTTCATGATTTTCCTCTGTATATTAGAAGAAGAGTAAGCCACTAGAGGGCTCCTCTTTGTGGCATGGCGTAACGGTGCTTCGACCACAATACGCGAATGTTCCCCCGTTTAGGAGGGGGTCGACAGGTATACAACTTCCGTTTGGTGGGGGGTTAGACGTAAAGAGGTTCCGTTGGGGGGGTAGCCAACTGCCAATCAGATTGCAGAAACCCCACTCTCCGTTTAGGGGGGGTATAGCAGGATTAAAGGTAAGGTAAAGGTAAAGGACCCCCGGAGTAACTCCTATCCTCATGCGAGAATATACAGGGCGTCGGTGCTCATCCCCGATTACAAGCCACTTGAGCCAGGAGTGCTATCTCTGACGATAGCTGCAACTGTGGAGGAGGGGCAGCTCCTCAGGGCAGCTCCTCCAGCTCCTTGCTAGAGCCCCCCAAACGGAGGGAGGGTCTGCAATCTGGGCTGTTGGCTATTCCCCCTAAACGGGGACCTCTTTTCGTCTACCCCCCCTCACCAAGCGGATCTGATCGACCCTCCCCCCAAAGGGGGAATATTCGCGTATTGTTGTCGAAGCAACATTACGCAATGCCAAGTAGAGAAGTCCTCTAGCGTCTTACTCTTCTTCTTAATAATAGGGCAATTATGCACTCTTGCTGGTTGCACAATTATGCACTTTAATGCTAGGAAAGTTACTGTAGATGCTGCACCAGCCGATATTTGGGCGATAAGCCAACTGTTCTATTTGTTTCTATTTGGTACGTGCCCGTTTCGTCTGCCAGGCTGTACCTATTTACAACAGCTACAAGCTATAGCTGCGGCAAATTTTACCATTCCGGACGACGACAGGGTGTCGGCTGAAGCCAAAGACGTCGCTCGTCGTTGTCTTCAGCTGAACCCCGGTAAGCGTCCAACAGCTATGACATTGTTGCGCGAAGACTATTTTCAAGACAAATTTGAGTCTCGCAACTGTGATGCGATTCCTCCCGAAATGATAACGTTATACCCCACACCCGCGCAACCAGCTCAGGGAGGGGATGTTGGGGAGCCTTCTCAAGCTTCCCCACCACCGTCTACACCACGAGCAGTGCAACAGGAAGACAATCCGGTGCAAGGTGCTAGTGCCCAAATTGCGAGTCCTAGCTCCGTAACGTCAGCAACAGACGCACCGCATCGAAAAACTTGCAAATTGTCGCTTTTTTCGCCTGGGACTGCGCAAGAACCTGGCCCCAGTTCAGGTCAGGGCCCGAGTACGACTAAAGAGTTAGTACCTTTTCTATCCTATATGGTTGTTCTCCCTACTAATATCTTCCGGGTAGTTCTATTTCAACTGGCCCGACTGTGGTAAATTTGCATCTTGCTGGGTCGCTCGTGACTATAAGGTCGAGCCGTTTGTCTATTTTGAGAAAAGGTGAAGTAAGCAAGTTCTTCCAATTGAGGATATTAGTGAGGGGGAGGACAATAACGACAACTGAGTCATAGTAAGTAATAAGTTTGAGAATAACAATATTAACAATTTAACAATATTAACAATTTAACGTTAAAAATGCCCAACTAGCTCCTTGTATGTAATGTACCTGATTCTCCCGCTCCCGAATCTATTACAATGGTCCCCAACGTTATTACTCAAACAATCGTACTTGACGTGAATGAACTATTTTTCATTTATGCGTTTCCTTTTGTATGTGTTTCCATTTATTCATTATTACTGTAATATACCTGTACTAATGTTACCTCTATGTGCTCCTTGGTATTACTCATCGCATATATATTTAACGTTTTGCTATGCAAATATTCTAATTGTTGTTCTAACGAACCTTTTCCTCTTTACACCCTTATTCCCCATTTATTACATGCCGATAACTTATTTGCGTAGTTGTTTCCTGTGTTTGTACTCTATATTTATGCCGTCAATGTATTTAATACTTAATAATCTGATGTTAATCGCCAGTTAGTCAAAGTTAAACCACTTGTACCGTGACTGCATAATAGCCAGTCAAAATAAGCCACGCACAGTCACGTGGTGGAAAACCTCCAATGAATGCCAAGGTGTTTCGCAATATCCCTTCCATATTATAAAGCTTGTCCGTGGAATATTTTTGTTTACGTTTGCGTTTTATTTAGTGATGGAACTTCTTGAGGACAAGCATATTTGAGCTATTTATATTTTTACGCTTGTTCGGTAATGCTATTTCCTGAACTAGTGTAAATTAAACAGGTAAATTTGCAAATTCGTGGCATAAAATTAATGGAAACTCGCTGTTCAACCAAATTGTTTTCTAATTCCAGAAAGCAAAAAATGAAATAGTTGAATTCTAGTTTTTCTGGTTTTTCTTCAGCTTTAACGAACGAAAAACATTCACAAAGGTTCATTTGCAGATTTTTCTCTGTGAATTCACAATAGCTCAAGTATGCTGTATTGCCATTTATGTCCAGGTCCGTGATCCGCTATGTCTGACAAGAAGAGAATGATTACACCATTCGAAAGATAATTGCCACATCAATCTTGGAAGAGGACTGCCTTCTCGACGTCATATTTGCCAAAGGGGAGGACTCCAAAACTGTGGAAGCGAAGAAAAATGCGTGGATAAATCTTACTACAATATTCAACAGCAACTCCAAAGTAAACCCTCGAGAAGCGGATCAACTGAATAGTCGATTTAGAAACATCCAACAAACAGCCAAAATGCTAATTTAACGCTTTAATTTGAATACATCGTTGTCAAATGTTGTGGTAAACCTGTCGCAGCAAATGACAGAAATCTGGAAATTTGGAAATCAGCTGGTTTTTGGCCCCAAAAATCTTTAATCTTGTTTATCTCCCGGAATGTTGAAGATAGAAAAATTGGTCCAAGAACCAGGGTATACAGTTTGACGAGCTCTTTCGATTGAATGTGGTATTGGCTAATTTCAAGCTATTCAAGAACATAGACGCGTAAGTGGTTCACAGAACTCGAGCAAATGTCCTGAAAAGACTCTTTTCAGAGCAGAGTTACGCGGACTTAAACTAGTTAAATATAACTTTATCCTTTTTATAAAGTCGTTGAAAAGGGCAAAGACATGCAATTCTGAATTAAAACAGTAAATTTTAACTCTGCTCTTAATCTTGTTTTCTGTAAAAAGATCCGGGGATCAAAGTTGTTCTAGGATCCCTCAGCCGATGCGGTTTACGCTTCTTCTTCTCCAGCTTCGTGTTTAGATCCGTTCAGGGACCTATTTCATATGACTAATTTGGTACATTACATTCTGTACATCGTAGGAATGTGGTACACGTGTACATGTATGGTTAGAAAACTTGGTCTTATAGTTGGAGCATTGTGCAACAATTTTGCATAATATTCTTACCTGTTGAAACTCGAAACCGACACATTTTAGACTTTTGGAGCCGCTTATTACCCTTTATATGTAACGCACTAAAGAGCGATTCATACTTCAGCGTAACGTAATGGCAGACTGTTGGCCAAGCTCAAATTTACTGATTTTGTGCGTCAACTGTGTTACCAAATTTAATTTTGCTACATAATATCGTGCACATGTTGCATTCTAAACGTTACATTAGAAACATTACTACAGATTTTCAGTTTACCTGCATAACATGTTGACACATAGCTATAATTTTTCGACACGTCTGTATTCTTTTATCGTAGATAGCGTTGTTTTTCAATAAATTTGCTGATTGCATGCAAATTTTAATGGTGCTAACAACTTAGTTTTTTAAATTTGTATAGCGCACAACGTCTCATCAATTATCAATTCATTGCAGTCCTCCAGCAAAATTAAAACAGAATTATCGCGGATTGGAGCTAAACGTTTGGAAGACGCACTCTCCCTTTTCCTATGTTAATTGCGTGCGTATATATAGCTAGTGCACGCAACAGAGAGCTTTGTTGCTCTTCTGTACCGTACACCGTGCGGATAAGTTATTTATCCGTACGGTGCACGCTGGGAGGCCTGGACCTAAACTAATTTGCTGCGCCACGCAGTTACCTGCATAGCTAAGCAGTGTGTGCAGCTGAGCTCCAACTTAGACAGCTCAGCTGCACACAAAAAAGGCCTCCCAGCCGCGGCAATTTACTGCCAGGTTTCCTTAAAAATTGCTCGAACTTATGTTCTAAGCTGCAGCATCACAGAATCAAGTTCAAAAGTTTAGCGGTAAGCTTCATTTGTTGCTTGTTTCGTTGTACAAGTACTTTACAACACGACATTGCTTGCATTCAGAGATTTAAGCAGCGTCTTACCGGAAGCCCGGAACTCGAAACGAAGCGAAACTCGGAGCTTCCCGCACAATGAATGTACATATCTGTGAATGAACTAAATAACGTGCTTCAAAGTTTACTTTAAGGACACACAGCAAATGATTTTTACAGCACAGAGCGTCTACAATTAATCTAAATGCAACTAAACGGACTCGTTACCATTTGTAGGCACTTTTGCTCAGCACCAATTTGTATATGTTGAAATGCTTGATACGTGAAATTACTTCAATGAAAAATATCAATTTTTTCAACGCAGACTTAGTATCATTGTGCTTCTTTGCAGATTTATTTACAATTAATGTATGTTTCATATGTTTAGATAAATGCTTCATTAAAACATCCCTCGGTCTACAAATTGTTTCGCTAACCTACTAGTCACTAGTCACTAATCCATCCTTTTAAGCAGCGGCCTCGATTTCAACGTAATCTGGATTGCGAAAAGTTACAAGCTTTGCTGCATTTCACGGCACTGCTTGTATAAGTTCATTCAAGAGCACAGACAAACTAGTGTCAGAATGCACGCAATATTTAGGGTTGGTTCAAAACCGTAAAATGCCAGTCGCTGTGAATGATTAAATGAGCCACCGTTTATTTAGCATATATTTTCACCATATGTGTAATTTAGTTACTGTTTATCCAACGTATCTTATTTACTTTACACTTTTCCAGTTTTCTTGTTTCTAGAATTTCTTGTATAGAGAGTACTTCAGAGATTCTGACAAATTGGGCTATTGTAGCGATCAAAAAAATCTATCTGACACAAAGTTTCCATTTCGTCCTCGTTACTTATCCTGCCAAGATTTTCATATTCCTTTACAAGCCGGTGTTGATCGCAAGATACGTCGTTGACTTTCACAGAGCCTTCGTTTTTAAATTCCAGGCATCCCGACATATCGTAGTCATGATTGGGTTCACCACGGCGCCATATAATATTTTCGTATGGACAATTGTTGTCTCCAGTAATTAGTTGAATCTGGTGATTAGATCTTGCATCTATTGTTAAAGAACAACACCATCTGTGTACAGTAAGTGCGTTCACAACCACTTGATGTAAGCATGGAATGACAAACAAAACATTTTAAACTTGAGTATGGAAAGATTTGGGGGAAATGGATTAATTTCGTAATTCGCCAGGCGTATTCGAATTTTCACATGTGGATAAATTTCACAGTGTCATAGCTCTAAACTTGCACTTTTCATTGGCCGACAATATTTGGGTATATTACTGAACTTTCACAATAGTAAGCACTACGCCCTTTCTAGTATAGGTGGGCTTGTAGGAAAGCTAGCCCGGCTGGCCCAGCCCGGCCCGCGGACGGGCCAACATCTATTAGCAAACCGGACCGAGAAATGTATCAGCTGAAACTAGCCAGATCGACTCTATACTAATGTTGCGAAAGCACCAAAATTAGCGAGATATTTACTCATTCTGATTATTTTACAGCAAAATTTAGTGTTTTGTAGTATAATTTGGAGTTTCCATGTTGCATTGAAGCCTTTGAAACAATATTACTAGTCAAATTTTGGGAATTTGCTTTTGGAGGCTTGGGTCAGGTCGTCATTTGCGGGCGGGCGGATCGCCGATCTTTCAGCTTCCCCAAAATAATTGGAAAATTAAAAAATGTGCAATTTGTATTTTGTTCTGTACATCAGACATGTTGAATGATAAAAGGTGAATTTGCCATTTTAATCAACTTCGAGGTTTGCACGTACCCCGTGTCATTCTCATGTTTTTGATACGCAGAATGTTCTTACGATTAAAACACAGTCACAGTTTCCCTTTTTTTTTTCCCAACACATAGTCTGTCTTTTTTTTTTATTTTTCTTTGGTGTGTGTGTTTTTTCTCTTTTAATTGGGGTTTTCGTCGATCCTGGATTTTGTGTTGTTTAACTATCGTTTCAGTCAGGTAGGGTCTTGTTGTATTGGCATTACACACCACGTAGTTACTTGCAATCTTATCCTCGAACTGTTCTAATCAAGTCAAGTCGTTTTATTCAATAGTTCATGTAGTTTTACTAATATTAGAGGAGTCAAACTTCACATGTGGCGACCGTGTCATGTGGTAGATGCCAGTAGAAAGTTAACTTTAATTTCAAAATTTTTTGGTTGATCGTTATGCAAGATGTTTAGGGAATTTCTGGAGTGTTTGCCTAATTTCGATGCACCAACAGAAGTTGAAAATTTTGTTTTTCGCCAAGAAGTCTTCCTCCTTCAGAAGAATTGAAAATTCTGACATCTTGTTTGTTCTCTGATGACGATGTAACCAATTTCAGTCAAAAAACTGGTTAGCAGTGGCCAATTTTCCCAGTTAGTTTTTTTGAAGTCGTGGAAACGTGGACTGATGAATCTCCGCCTTGTGCGGGTGTTTCCTCAGAGGGGAAACAGTCGGGCGTGGACCTCCCGCCACTACTGAGTAAGCCAAAGTATTTTCGAAAATTCTTGCGTCGTAAAGTTCACCCGGGTGAACCAGGGTTTGAGTCCTTTACATACCGTGTTTCTTCGGGAAGATTTCGGGGAGATTATGTGACGAAGCGACTCCTCAAGAAATGTCGGGAAGTTACGTACGTACATCTAGAGAAGAAGAGGAAAAAGTTGACCCCTTTTCTGCAACTGCATCCGTTGCTACAACTGTTTTTGCTGATCCAGGTAACCGTGCTTCCTTGAATGGGAAATTTGCCTTTGAAATGAGATTTGCCTCTCGCGTCGAAATCAACGGCGCCTTCGGCTAATAATTTTAAATTTTCCTAACATCATGGATGCTGCAGGTGCTTCAGACCGATCTAGACTACCACTATGTTGAAATTGCGCCAGGAAAATAGCCAATCCGTGCTTAGGTTTATAAAATCAACCCAGCATTGAAGAAAGTCATTGGCGGAAATTGTTCGCTTGGCTGGAACAGGGCCCTATATATACAACCCTCTCGGTCGCCCTGAGCTGCTCCGATTTTTCCAGTGGCCAAGAAAGATGGGGACTGGCGGCTTTGTGTCGTCCATATTAAATTGAATCCCGTCACGAATTATGATCACGGACCATCAGGCCCCTGAATATATTCTAGAGGATTATGCAAAGCCTAAATCGGCCGAAGGGAGGGTGGCCCGTTGGCGTGCTTTTATTGAACAATTTCGTTTTGGTGTCATTCAGAATCCTGGTTCTGTAAATGGGCAGCCGATGCTTTGTCGAGCAATCCACCCCCAATTGCCGGGATTTTGCTGAATATCCAAAAATTCCTGAATATTTGTTCACAGTTTTAGAAAATGCTTTGGATGTAGGGAGTCCCGAAGATGGCCGGATCACCCTCCCCAACTTGTAGCAGCAAAGGAGATTTGGGCTGAGACCTTACTTACCGATTCTTTTACATCTGCTATGATCGAATTTCGTCAGAACGATAGACTTTCGAAAGATCTGCAGCTGGCTTCCTACGTACGAGGCTATTTATGTTTGTTATGTTATGTTTTATAAGTTATGTTATTTGTTAATTTGTTTCTTGGTTATTGTTGATGTTTAACGAGATGGGGTGCGCGTTTGCTATGGCCATTGAACAAACTGTTACAGTTGCAAAGCTGTAGGCCAAACAAGTTATTGCAGATCATGGGACCCCTCGTCAAGTTTTGTCTGATCGGGGCACCCTCTTTTGTTCAGCTTTGCTGTAGGACCTTTGTAACTTAATGGGTACTCGAAAAGTACGTACGACAGCCTACCACCCCTGGTCAAATGGGGGTTTGAACGTTTGAATGTGACTTTGAAGGGGATTTTGCGAAAGTGCATGCTAACTTTTGCTTGAGAGTAGGATGTCCGCCTTCCTTGGGTGCTGTTTGTTTGCCCCACCTACGTATTTGTATAAATTTTCGCGTATATGTATGTTGTTTCAGAGTTGGATCTTTTTCTAATGTTTCTTGTTTTGCATCTAATTTTGTTTATTTTTACTATTTTTAGGCGAATTGTGAACTTTATGTTTGTATCTATCAAGCGGAGTTTCATTGTGGTTAATTCGATAGGTAAATTTTCTTTTTAGGGAGGCTACAAATTTTAATAAAAGTTCGATGTTGGAAAAACTAGCTAGTCTTTTGCCACATAATAGTATTAGGTTTGGTGCAAAATAGTTCAAAGTTTCAAAGAATTCTACTTAGCGTAGCGTCCTGTGGAGCCTTCGCAAGTTGATGTTGTCGGCCCAAAACTGGACATGGCACGCATATAAACTTCGTTGTGCCCTGAACGCTATGCAAAGCTAAAGTTCCCAAATTTTGCAGAGGCAGTCTTGACATATAGTGCATTAATATCGTGTAAAATAATCGTATGCTTTTCTGTGCGAAACTGTGACAAAGCTAGCCTATCAGTGAGTTAAATTAAATTTGAAAATTGAAAATAAATTAGAAACCTGCACACTTAGGTAAGAAATAAATAACACTTAGGTAAAACAATACTTAGTATATAATATACAACACTTAGTTAGTAGTTAAAATGAAAACTGGATCTAAGTTAGTTGCTCTTAACTCAAAGCAAACTACCTTAGGTAATCAAATTAGGTGCCAAAGAAAATTATTATAAGGCATACGGTATATACTTTAATACTGGCTATGTAACTAATAAATGTAAACGTTAATTGTATTCTTGTATTGTGTTACTTTGTTAACTATTATTGTCCATGCTTGTGATGTCTCGTACTTGTTCTGTTGCTACCGTAATTTAAAAACAGAAGTGTTTGCAAGGCTAAGCAAAATTAGGCTTCCAACTTGGGTTTTCTGGAAAGAGTTGGTCTTCTTATTTCTGACAATGATAGGTTTTAAGCAAGAATTGGAAGCAAATCAAAGGTATTACGTAATCGCAATCGTCTTACGTTACTTCTGCTTGGAATAGTTTGTTCTTGTGCTATTCGCTGGGTCTTGGTATTTGTGCTGGTGGAGTCAAGTGGTCTTCAATAGACTGTGTGCTTGCTAAATTGTCCAAGTAAAAGATCGTGAAGTGTACTTATTGCCTAGCCAAGACTCCGATAAGATTAGTGAAGATCCACTGCGCTTTAACTCTGCATGCCTGATCGTCTACCCCACGGCCCGCGCAACGTCTGCATTCAATGTTGAACTTTATTAGTGTTGTGGATCCCTTGCCGAGCACTGTCAGCGCAACTAGCTTTGAACTCTGTACTTTGGATTTATTTCCTCGTTCTGTCCGCCTCTTCCCTTTTGAACTTTGAACTTTGCCGAATATTACCTTACGAACTTTTTACCGCGCATTTCCGGCGCCCGTACGACTTTCCAAACTTTTGATATCTGGCTAGGTTCTTGCGCGCAGCGCTAGCGCAAACTGAAGCTGAACCTGCTAGTATGCAGTTGCACAGTAGAATTCAAGTACCTAATGAGAATGTTCAATATTTTGTTTAAGCAATTCAAAGATTGGTTCAAAAGCTTATCCCGGTATGTAGGAAGCAGCCACAGCAAACTTGGCTTTTAATAGTTTAATCAATAGTTTGAAAGCTTACTATAAGAAACAACTTATATTGCAAAACCGGAAAGATTTTGGCGATCATGTACAAAAGGCACGTGAGATTGAAGCATTGGAAGGACTAAATTCGGAAGAACTAAGTTCAAATTATAATGTTGCGGCGTATGAAGCCACACCGTCTGCAGGACGCATGCAACTACTGTCTGATAACGATATTTTAGTCAACGAGCTAGGAAAGTTAGTTGATGCAATGAAATTGCAACATGCTCAAGCTATCTCCCAAAACAAAAGAATAGATGCTTTTCAGCAGATGGTTGAGAAAAATATGGCTGAACTGCGTCAGTAAGTGGGTGCAAATTTTGGAAACGGGAATCTTAATAATAATAGTAATAGGGACTCACCGCCAAGTCTCAGAATACGAGCTTCTGACTACGGCGTCGCTAATAGATTTAACAATAACCAGTCTCGGCAAATTCTGCTGAAAATTCAATCTAATTACCCTTTTGTGTGAAGTCCAAGGCAGGACTTAGCTAATACTTTTTCTCTTCAATTTTGGGCGCGTAGCGCATTCAGTCTTAATTCTGAAGTCGTCGGGTAAGCGGGTTTTGGCGCTCCTAATTGTCATCGTCAGCGTAAGTTCTGGTTTGCTCGGGTTTGAGCAATTTGGGGGGCTGTTTGGCTTTTCCCCCCTTCGTCTTCACAATTCTCCCCCTTTTGTATTTTGTTTATTTCACGGTGCTTGTCCCAATTTTGTATTATTGTTTTGCCTAAGGAAAGTGTTTTGAATTTCTGTTAGTCGTTTTATGCCCCTTTGTAAAAATTCTGTCTGACTTGGTATTTCTTTGATCAAAATAGTAAACTCGTGGCACCCTTTGGATTGCCATCACCTTTCTTAGTTGGATAGGGGATAAGCGGATAGTAGAATCGGACGTAAGCACACACACAACCTGCAAATCGTTGCAGTATATCCTCTCCGTTGAATTTTGACGCCATTATATTTCACGAAATTGTTATTCTGAATGGAAATTCTGGGGGGGGGGTGAGCCGGCGGCCGAAGGCCGCCGGAAATCCGGATTTTCGGTTTTTTGCCCAAAAAACCGGAAAAATCCGGATTCTGGGGGGGTGAGGGACCCCTCTGGATAGGGTGAGCTCCAGGTCTGGGGGGGGGGGGAAACCCCCCCCCAACCCCCCCCCCCAGCACATGTATGGTAGCTAAATTCGCTGATACTGGCGCTCATGTTACACTTATTGATACGTCAGCCTGCGACAGGTTACCTTAATGAAAATCACAAATCTAGTGATATTTGGCTACCGCTGTTACTATCCATTCGCTAGACGTTTTAGGGCGTGTTGTTGAAATTGCTATCGGACGTATTTTACTTTCCACTCTTTCTATGTAGTGGACTTCCATATTAGTGCATCTTGGGGATTGATTTCTTAAGTCGTTTTGGTAAAGTAAATTTTGATTTTACAAATGAGCTCCTTCTTTCGGGAAAGGTACTCTTTCGCCCGATGAAGTGCCCAGTATTAACGACTAATATTACATTCGTGCCAGTCGCCGAAGTTAGAATACTCCAACATTAAGTGTTCCCCCAAGATCTGAAGTTGTATTCCCTTGCTACGGAACAAATTTATTAAGGAATTTTCAAAAAACACATCGTTTAATTTTTGAACAAAATCAAAACCTGAAAGTAAAATATGGCCTGCTTGTAGCGCGTACGATTAACGATTTGTCCCAAAACTCGTTAAGTGTACCAGTTCGAATCGTAAATTCCCAGTTTATCTCAATCCAGTTATTTGAGAATAGCGGCATTGGAGAGTTGCATTTTGTGTCCTCGAACAATATCGTATCTTTCTCTAATCCTAAAACGGTACGTACTATCTTGAGTGTTCATCACATAGGTAAGGAAGTGGAGATTGATGCTCTGCTCCTAGATTGCGCGAACTTGATCTCAAGCAATCTACGTTGTCACAGACGGAGCAAAACCATTTTCTCCAATTCTTAGCAAGATATAGTGATGTATTTGTAGAAGCCGGAGGACAGACAGGAACAACATCTGCCTTTGAGCATCGAAACCATACGAGGGAACACCCCCTATAAAACAACCGCCCTATCGAGTATCAAAGGCACAAGACCATGTGGTGGATGAACAAATTCTAACTATGAATCAGCAGGGCGTAGTGCGCACGTCGACTTGTCCGTGGTCCTCCCCTGTAGTACTGGTTAAAAAGAAAGACGGTACTTGGCGGTTTTGTGCTGATTTTAGAAAAGTTAATGCGGTAACTAAAAAGATGTTATTCCCCTGTCCAACATTACAGAAATCTTGGATACGATGTCAAATGCTAGAATATTTTCTTTTCTTGACCTGGCTCATGGTTACTGGCAAGTACCTATTATAGAAAAGGATGAGGACAAACCGCATTTATGACACACAGTTGCTTATATGAATTTAACGTTATCCCAATGCGCCCGCAACCTTTCAGTGGCTGATGGAAGCAACCTTGGCAGGGCTCAATTGGTCTACCTGCCTTGTTTATATAAATGATATAGTAATTTTTTCAGATACGTTTGAGCGTCGTCTATGCACCTAGAAGTGTCTGAAAGATTTCGTACTGCAGGACTAAAAGTCAAAACTGAGAAGTGCCAGTTTTGTTGTGCCCAAATTCAGTTTCTAGGTCACGTTCTGTCTAAAGACGGGGTTAACCCGCACTCCGCTAAAATTCAGAAATTGTAGCGTTAAACGCGTCAAAAACATTGACGAACTTCCCTCGTTTTTAGGCTTAGCGTCCTATTGCAGGCATTCCGTTGAAAAGTTTGCATGCATTGCACATCCCTTGCATAAACTTCTTAAGAAGGCGGTAGAGAATAGGTGGACACATGAGTGTGCCACAGCGTTTCAGGAACTAAAGCAAAGGCTGCTTATCATGCCTATCCTTAGCTATCCCAACTTTTCTATGGAGTTTCAACTTCGAACAAATGCCTCTTTACTTTGGTTAGGAGCCGTGTTAGGACAGGTCGCCGGCGCCGGCAAACATGTGATCGCTTTTGCGAGCCGAAATCTGAGAAGTGGTGAAAAGAACTATAGCATAGTAGAACTAGAGTGTTGAGAAGTGGTTTGGGGGCTACAGCAGCAGGACGACATTTTGCAGTGATTACCGATCATGCATCTTTACGTTGGTAATTAAAATTTAGAAAACATCAGAAAGGACGTATAGTCCGTTGGGCTCTCACTTTAAAACTTACGATTTTGATGTGTTTACAAACAGGGTAAACCAAATGCGGTCGCAGATTTTTTTATCACGTTTACCAGCAGTTCCAATTGCTGTGGTGGAACAACCAAATCTGGACGCTATGCTGCTCTCAGATCCAGAACTTTTGAATATGATTACTTGAAAGAGGGAGACCTACCCTCTGACCCAACCTTGCAGGAGAAAATTGTCCGACAATCACCTCAATTTTTGTTGGTAGATGATATTCTTTTTTATTTGTACCTGAAAGCGTTCGAAGAAAGCGAACTTTGCATCGACAAGTAGTAGTACCTACAGCGTTACATGAAGTATTATTACGCGACTATCATGATAGCCCATTTGTATGTCACCAGTCTGCAGATAAAATTTACTCCAAATTACTTCCAAAATATTATTGGGATGGTACGTATGTGGATGTTAGAAGGTGGTGTGAAGCTTGCGATTCCTGCGCCACGAAAAGTCTGGTTGGTCAGTCAGCGCTCCTTTAAGGTGGTAGTATCACTACCGGGGTGGACTTTGAATAGATACTGTGAGCTAAAAAGTTAGTAGCTTGGCTTGAAATTTGGCACATTTGTTTTTTATCATGATCTGAATCAAATGAACTAGCCTACTCACTTGTGGGGACTGGCTTGCTGTCTAGACAAGAGGAAATGTATTTAAAGTTTTGAATTTAAATATCTCCTTCAATCCTCCATGAATTCGTTTGAAATTTTGCATGAAAGCTATATTCATTCATACGCTCAGGCCGTCTTTTTAGTTTTTCGCAAAACTACATTTTCGTTTTTTGCTTGGCTTCTGTAAATTTGTGGGGAGGAACTGACTTAATGACTTTGTTTACATTTGATTAGTCTTCAAGTGGCACCCAACTGGGCAGGACTGCAGAACAAAAAGGAGAGAGGTCACTTCTTAATGACCTTTGCATTTCTCTCCCCATAAATTTAACATCTGTAACATTAGGAGCTTAGTAGTTCTTAGGAGTTTAAGCTAAAAAACTGTATAATCTATAATCTAAAAACAGTATAATCTCTATCATGAGCTTTTGCCTAAGTTTCATCAACTTTAACAGCTTTAAAAACGATCAGAGCAACATAATGTTAATCTAACAACACTTTAATTTTTTAAAATTTATATTTCAAAGTATTGTTACACTGACAAGAAACATTGGGATTAATTCCATGACATCAGCAATACTAATACCAACGAAATGTTAAAGTTAAAGTTGATGAAACTTAGGCAAAATTCTGTTCTAGCTTTCGAGCAGAGATGTTGGCGCTAAGCAAGGCACTAGACTGGATATTCGACAGAGGAGAAGACTTCTGGAAGGACCAAACCATTGCAATCTACACTGACTCCCAGTCACTAACCAAGCTCCTGAAGGCCGGAGTCAGAGCTACATTCAACCCTTTATTCAACAATGTCAGATCCAAACTCACGGAGATCGGCAGGCGTGCAAACTTATACATCCAATGGATCCCCGGGCATGCCGGCCTACGAGGAAATGAAGAAGCAGATTCCCTTGCCAAGCAGGGTTGCTCATTGGCCCAAACCGACGTCCCTGTTGAGTATGGCGACGCCAGAGCAGCCATCAAACGGGCCGTCAAATCCTCCTGGTTGACCGGCATCTCCCACGGCACCACTCTCCAAATCTACGGGACCCGTGGACCAGTGCCGCCGGAAGCGGAATCGGGTCTCGCAAAGAAGGAGCGGGTGCTTCTCTCCCAACTCAGGACCGGCAAATCCCTCCTCCTTGCGCAATATAGACATACTATCAATCCAACCACCCAACCTTCCCCCCTTTGCCCACAATGCGGGGAAGAGGAGGAGGATCTGGGGCATCTTCTCCTCCGATGCCCCAGGTATACTAGATCCAGGTATAATATCCTGGGTCCCTCACCCAACCTCTCTGTCCTCCGGGTTGCCCCTGGCCAGGTGCTGGACTTCTTGCGGGATAGTGGTCTGGTTGCTTAATCAGGCCGCCGTTTATGGATATCCACAACGACCACCAAATCAACAACAACAACAACAAACTTAGGCAAAAGCTCATGATAGAGATTATACCGATTTTAGATTATAGACTATTATACCGTTGTTAGAATATAGATAATACCTTTTTTAGATTATAGATTATACTGTTGTCAGCTTAAACTCTTAAAAAGTACTAAACTCTTGGCGTACATACACAGCTCCTACAATACACAGCTCCTACACACTAGAAACACATTAGAAATTAAAAATTAGATATTAGGCATTAATAATATTTGACTTATAAAAACACAATTAATTGAAAAATAAATAATGCAAGGTAAACTAACTTTAACTTGTACCTTATAGCTTACAATTTATGTAGTCTTTGAACATTAACTTGAGAGCTATTCGAATAGTAATAGTGTAATGTATTTATATACTTAATTTCCAAAACAACTCTCTGTGGCATTTAACTACCGTAATCTGTTTGTAGGAGCTGTGTATTAGACGCAGAGAGGTCATTTGTAGGAGCTATGTATTGTAGAAGCTGTGTATGCTCACCAAACTCTTAATATTAAGGATGTAAAATTTATGGGAAGAGAAATGCAAAGGTCATTACGAAGTGACCTCTCTCATTTTCGTTCTGCAGTCAAGTGTTCAACCTGCCCAGTTGAGTGCCACTTGAAGACTAATCAAGTGTAAACAGAGTCATTAAGTCAGTTCCTCCCCACAAAATTTACAGAACCTTTTGCTTATTTTGAAATATTGTAAATTGCGTATTTATGCGTATTGCGTAAATTGCGTAATCTTGCGTACTACTGCGTTTTTCCAAAAACAAAGAAAACGGCCTGGGCGTATGGTGATATAAAACATACCTGCAAAATTTGGTCAAGTTTGGTTAAAGCAGTTAAAAGAAAATCAAAAACAAAAATTTTCAAGTTTTCATTGTTTGCTTTGGCTTTAGGAATTCCCTATGCCTTTAATCCGTTGCATGGTGTTTTTTATTAAGTAACGCACATAAGTAACACAATGATAACCTCCAAACCCAATAGATTTAATTTTGGCTAAACTGTTTTTACTTTCCATTGGGTATGCAAATGGTCAACGTAAATTAACCATATCTAAAACCGTGTGTAACTTTTGATAGAAACCAGGTACAGTAGAGATATGCACATCATTTTAAAGCTCTTTTTGTGCTCTTTCACATAGGTGGTCAAGTCAAACCAATCAAATCAACCTCCAATAAAATTTTGATTGTTTGCGCATGCGTAAAACCATGTTGGTAGCTAGCCACTCTCTGACACCAAACTTTGTGAAAGTTTGTGAAATTTTGAATACGGATCGTTCATTTACGACACCATATCATCCCCAGACCGATGGTCTGGTAGAATGATTTAATGGTACTCTAATTACTATGCTAATTATGTACGTCAATACTGGACAACAAGACTGGGATATGTATATTCCATACGTGTTGTTTGCCTACAAAACTTCACGCCCACAATCTACTCAAGCCACGACGTTTTTACTGATGTACAACTGAGAAGCAAACCCACCGATAGACATTAGTCTTAAAGTATATACCTCAATATAGCTTTGAATTGGATGATTATAAGACACAGATGCTAAGATGCTACGTGGCTTACGGCATGCCTGGGAACTAGCTAAACATTGCAGATGCACAACATAAACAGTCCGCACAGTATAACAGGAAAATGTTTGAACGGTTAATTAAGCCAGGTGACCTGGTATGGCTACATAAACCCTGCTATTAAAAAAGGATTGACTCCAAAGCTGTCTCACCCTTGGCATGGTCCTTATTCAGTAATCGAGCTACATTACCCCGACGTTGTCATAGAGCCCGTCCAAAGCAGAAATAGAAAGGCACAAAAAGTGCAATTTAAACGGTTAAAGCTTTATAGAAGATCTATTGTACCAAGACTAAGTAATAATCCTCACCAACTAGACATACTAAAGGAAGAAATAGCACCTTTATTTGAACTTGATCCACCGCAGCCCAATGTTCATAGTAATTTTAGTGTGAACAGATCCGGTGCGCAGAGTGCAGATGAATATAGTTTGGACGATCAGCCGTACGCTGATGACAGCAGTGCTGTAACGTTTGGTCAGCCAGCTGGCGCAGTCTTGCCGCCTGAAGTTGGAGGATCAGCCCCAGCGGCGGACACTATGTTAGCTATAGGTACCAGTCTACTGCGTCCCTGTGAAACGTTGCGAATGCCCTCTCGATATTCTGACTAGATACTCCCACCCCGAATTGCATAATAGAAGATACTCTCACCCTGACTGTAATTTATGTGTTGGTCCTTATTTTACTGTGTGTTTACTTAGTAGCTCTTACCAATATATACACGAAAAAATTAACTGTACAGTTGACACTATAATAAGCTATATAAGCTATATAAGCTTTCATTCCTGTTGCTAAGCTATAGGTCTATAGACTGTCTAGCACTTTAAACTAGGTTGTCTTTCTGATAGTCATTATTTTTTAGATCGTTAACCATTATGCTGACTAACTGAAAACGCAGAACGGCAGAACAGCAATATACGCCGAAGCCGGCAACCGAACCGACCCAAAGATCGGGATCTCCAGAACCGTGGGCTTGATCTGCTGCCTTCGGTTGAGCAAGTATCCTATGCTTCATGGACGCGATTAACCAGTGGCGGGTAGCCGACCGTTGCTTTACGGCGCTGTTTGGCAAAAACTACTCATTCACAGAGGCCGAGTCTATCCTCTATCAATGCCAACCGAATAGCACAATTAAACCATTGCATCTTTGGCAAACTCCCTTCGTTCCCATCTTCTGGCAGAAAGCACTTAAGACAATACCCACCGTATGTGTGAACTGCTCGTAGTTAGACTTAGTAGCTTAGCATGCTATTGACTATATGAACGTCGGTATGTGTTCTCATACTTTGTTAGGTTTCAATGACATGTATTTATAATTGACAAAAAGTAGACCTTACACTTGTAGTACGCTTTCGTTTGCTGAAGCAAGTGCTTCCATTACTGTTTGTTAACAGATAGGTTGATTTTACTTATGTATGCTAAAGAATATATAATTATAATAATTGAATTGGTAGATTTTTTGTAATAACTACATTGTTTAGATTAACTAGTCCAATAACATGATTGGACAGTTACCTTACTATAACTGTTGATTAGATGAATAACTTATCTTAAAATGTGTTACATATATGCATATATTGCGTATCTAGTCTTCTTCTGAACTCTTTGATTGTAATGGTCTTATTCTAAATCTGATATCTTGTATTATTGTGCTATTTAATATCTTGTTACGTCAAGTGACATCTGTATGCTGTAAACATTGCTAAATAATAATAATAAAACTTCTGGAATGTAGGACTAGTTTAGGATTATGTTAGATCAGTATGTATTGGACCATGTGTTTGAAAAAACGACCTACTGTCGAAACATGATGTTTAATATTATTATGTATTACATACTACATACATACATACATCCAACAGCGTGTCAAACTTTCAAACTTTAGAAAAAGGTGTGAAATCTAGACGGTCAACAGGAAAAATTATCGCGCAGCGTAGTCTCCTACAAATTGTGAACTGAATGAATAATTTGTGAATGAGTTTAAAAGTTAGTTCAAATTAGGGAAAAATAAAATGGAAAGGAAACGATGGATATGCTGACAAAACTGAACATTGGAAGAGAGATAGAGAATCATAGAATTGGAAGCGTAACATAAATATTTTGAAATCTAACATAAATGGCATGCACGTGCCAGACTGGGATGCCAGATGGACAATCAATATCGTGGAGTGGTGTATCCTAATTGTAGGAAATATGAACCAATGAATTGAACGATTGAATGAATATGGGAAGGAATGTTGGGAGTTACTGAAGCAAGTTTGAACCAGAGTATGTTTACAACAGACTTACTGAACGGTATCAGCGCTTTGAGCAGCCGGTACCGTGGACAATGACATTCCAGTTTCGTTATTTGACGGGTGGGTCTGCGTTTCGAGCATTCAATCGATCTCACCATCCGGCAAGAGAATTGTACACAGTTACGCCTCTGGTTAGTGGGTAGGTCCCCGCCAATCCGCCGCGCCTTACCGGATTGGGAGCCTTTGGTTTCGTGGCAGCCGACTAATATCGAACGGTGGGAGAGTAGTTCAGAGTCTGGTGAGTCTACCCTGCCACAGGCTCTTCAAGGCGCTGGGTGTGATTATGATCCAGGTTGGGCATCTCCCGAGAGCATAACCGACACGGACCCTGTGTTTTCAGACCGAGTTTCAGAAGCAGGGTCTGAACCTAATCTAGAGCCGCCTTCTCTATTTGACCATTTCCCTGCCGGGCGTTTCAGAACTAGGAGTATATAAGGATCATACGTTTGAATTCTCTGTTGCATATATAAACTGTTTTTCTTACTATTTCTGTAATTTTTTGTTTTATTCCATAGTCTCATTTTGGAATTCTTAGTGAACATAATGAATTATATTGTGTGAAACGTGGTCATTCTTTTCCAGAATTGTATGCTTAATTGTCTACTTAATCAAGAGCTGAATGCTACCGCTTTTGCACACGAGCGTAATTTATGCATGCAACATTTGAGGGCAAACGCGAAATTCACGTAGCAGATTTACCTTCTCAGATATATATGTTTACCCTCCGCGCAGTCACACTGTAGTTGGCGCAGAAAATGTAGCCCCATATCTTCCTAGCCCGGAAGCAAGAGTTCATGATTTTCCTCTGTATATTAGAAGCCACTAGAGGGGTCCTCTTTGTGGCATGGCGTAACGGTGCTCCGACCACAATACGCAAATGTTCCCCCGTTTAGGGGGGGGTCGACAGGTATACAACCTCCGTTTGGTGGGGGGGGTTGGACGAAAAGAGGTTCCGTTGGGGGGGGTAGCCAACAGCCATTCAGATTGCAGAAACCCCCTCTCCGTTTGGGGGGGTTTCTAGCAGGATTAAAGGTAAGGTATAGGTAAAGCACTGACGGAGTAACTCCTATCCTCATGCGAGAATATACAGGGCGTCGGTGCTCATCCCCGACTGCAAGCCACTTGAGCCAGGAGTGCTACCTCTGACGATAGCTGCAACTGTGGAGGAGGGGCCAGCTCCTCAGGGCAGATGCCTACACAGTCTCCTGTTACCTTCCCACATAAGTGGTACCCATTTACCGACCAATTAAGGATGGATAGCTGGGTTGGCTAGAGCCCACAGCGAACCGGTATGTGCTTAGTCCCTTGCTCAAGGGGATTTGTGAAAGCCTTGTGGCAGCGGGGATTCGAACTTCGAACTATCGGATCCGAAGTCGAACGCCTTAACCACTCGGCCGGCACGGCACGGCATCTAGCAGAATTACGGTAGTTTCAGCATATTTCCAGAAAAGATACCTGTTTGGAGGGGTCGCCCAAGCAGGGTAAGTTTGGTCGCTTTTGATTGACTGTTGGCGACCCCTCCCCACCAAACGGGACCACTTTTAGTGACCCCCCTCCCAAACAGGGACCACTTTAAGCGACCCCCGCCCCAAACGGGGACCCTTTTTGGAAATAAGCTGAAATTACAGTATTTTTTTGCTAGACCCCCCCAAACGGAGGGAGGGTCTGCAATCTGGGCTGTTGGCTATTCTCCCTAAACGGGGACCTCTTTTCGTCTGCCCGCCCCCTCACCAAGCTGATCAGATCGACCCCCCCCCCAAAGGGGGAACATTCGCGTATTGTGGTTGGAGCAACATTACGCAATACCAAGTAGAGAAGCCCTCTAGCGTCTTACTCTTCTTCTTAATAATAGGGCAATTATGCACTCTTGCTGGATGTCTTTAATGCTAGGAAAGTTACTGTAGATGCTGCACCAGCCGATATTTGGGCGATAAGCAAACTGTTCTATTTGTTTCTATTTGGTACGTCCCCGTTTCGTCTGCCAGGCTGTACCTATTTACAGCAGGTACAAGCTATAGCTGCGGCAAATTTTACCATTCCGGACGACGACAGGGTATCGGCTGAAGCCAAAGACGTCGCTCGTCGTTGTCTTCAGCTGATCCCGGTAAGCGTCCAACAGCATCTTACTGGGTCGCTCGTGAATATAAGGTCGAGCCGTTTGTCTATTTTGCGAAAAGGTGAAGTAAGCAAGTTCTTCCAATTGAAGATATTAGTGAGGAGGACGACAATAACGACAACTGAGTCATAGAAAGTAATAAGTTTGAGAATAACGCTATTAACAATTTAACAATTTAACAATATTAACAATTTAACGTTAAAAATGCCCAACTAGCTCCTTGTATGTAATGTACCTGATTCTCCCGCTCCCGAATCTATTACAATGGTCCCCAACGTTATTACTCAAACAATCGTACTAGACGTGAATGAACTATTTTTTCATTTATGCGTTTCCTTTTGTATGTGCTTCCATTTATTCATTATTACTGTAATATACCTGTACTAAAGTTACCTCTATGTGCTCCTTGGTATTACTCATCGCATATATATTTAACGTTTTGCTATGCAAATATTGTAATTGTTGTTCTAACGACCCTTTTCCTCTTTACATCCTTATTCCCCATTTATTACATGCCGATAACTTATTTGCGTAGTTGTTTGTACTCTATATTTATGTCGTCAATGTATTTAATACTCGCCTAGGCCTCGCTTCAAAGCAATCTTCGGCTATTTCCGCTTTCGGATTTCGTCTCGCATTACCATAATTTACCTTAAGTACGGTTCAGGTAAGCTTAACATATGAGTAACTGAATCTAACCTCGCTAATGTCTCCAAGTAACCAGTCCGGAGTAATGGGGCGAAGCATGGCAATCATTACAGTTATAGTAGTAACACGTATACTAAAACCGCTCGCACTAAGCTAAAGATTCTTTCAGTAACTACGTGATTTTACAACTCTTAACTTAGACAGTAGGTTACTTCATGTCGACATTGACACACATTACACTATCATTTTACAGAAGAAACTGCTACCTTCTCTAAATAGCCTGCTTTCATAACTTCGAAAATCACCTCCCTGAACTGAAAACTAGCACACGCTGTTCTAGAATTGTTCCAATTACATTGCATTCCACCCCATGCTACGACTTGGACGTAGCTTCTGTTGCAAGCGTTCTAGATTTACGTTGCAGATTGGTAAGGAGTACTGTTACCGCAGAAGAAACAAATTGCTTTGCTCCTTTCACATCTTCCCGAATGTCGGTCTTACTACAATAAAAAGATATTAAAATGGAATAAAGCTCGTCAGATATTCGCACTGAAGAGTCTTCCTTTTCAATATTCTTCGCAACTCAGGATCGAATTTCAGTAGCTTTCTTTTCTGTTTATCGTTAAGTAGACACTTTTGCCTGCAAGCATTCTCCCTGTCCGCCATTAAGCAGCTACGCTTCCTTTCAAATTGAAGGACCAATTCTTGCGAGGGAGGGAGATATGTGACAGAGCTAGCCTTGTAGTGATTTAAATTAAATTTAAAAATTGGAAATAAACTAATAACCTGAACACTTAGGTAGTACGAAATAAATCACACTTAGGTAAAACAATACTTAGTATATAATATACAACCCTTAGATAGTAGTTAAAATGAAAACTGAATTTAAGTTAGTTGCTTTTAACTCAAAGCCAATAACCTTAGTTATGAGCAAAGCTACCTTGGGTAATCAAATTAGGTACCAAAGAACACTATTATAAGGCATACAGTAGATACTTTGATAATGGCTACGTAACTAATAATTGAAAACGTTAATTGTATTCTTGTATTGTGTTATTATGTTAATTATTATTGTCCATGCTTGTGATGTCTCGTAGTTGCTCTGTTGCTACCGTAATTCAAGAAAGAAGTATTTGCAAGGCTAAGCAAAATTAGGCTTCCAACTTGGGTTTTCTGGAAGGACTTGGTTTCCATAGTTCTGATTATGATAGATTTAAGCAAGAATTGGAAATTGGCTTTTGGCTTCTTGCTTACGTCATTCTGCCGAAATAAGGAATTTTCTAGAAGCTTCTTAGTCCAAAAAGCTAGCAACAAGCGAGAATATTTTTATTGCAAAAGATAAGAGCTGGAAGCTTGTAATACCTATGGGAAATTTAGACAGAAAATTTAGACAATTTTTGGGATTGGAAACAAATTGGAGGTATTACGTGATCGCAATCGTCTTACGGTACTTCGGCTTGGAATAGCTTGTTCTTGTGCTATTCGTTAGGTCTTGGCATTTGTGCTGGTGGAGTCAAGTGGTGTTCAATAAACTGTGTGCTTGCTAAATTGTCCAAATAAAAGATTGTGAAGTGTACTTATTGCCTAAGCCAAGACTTCGATAAGATTAGTGACGATCCACTGCCCTTCAACTCTGCCTGATCTGGTCGTTTACCCGGCGGCCCGCGACATTACGGTCAAAGTGCGAAAGGGCTGTACGTACGGGGTAGTTCCGATTAACTAAGGTCTTATGAGCTGTGGTTAATCATATATTCCCAAATTTTCTCCATTTAATACTTTAAGTATCTATCTCAACGTTTGTAAAAATTACGTGATTTGGTTTAACCTTGTGCTCGCGCTGCTGATTACGAGATTGATATTGTTCCTGATATTTGGTGGCACTTCCAAGGTTTGAATCAATTACTCCAGAGTACTCTGGCAGAATCGCCTGAATCTTTGCACATTATAAGCCAGTGAGTTTGCCAAAATGTGCAGAAATGTGCAGACGGCGCATGGTCACCTCTCTATGTTTTCCGAATTTCAAACTTTGACCTGTTATTGCTGAAGAAGGAAGCAATGCTCGAAAGCCATAATACCTTTAATATTTAGTACTAGTAATACTTACTATTTGTTTGTGGATTGGTTATTCGTGGTTTCTCTATCCGGTCCTTCTTTTGGTATCAGTTTGGGTTACTTGTCCAGTGATTTTTTGAAAATATCAGGTGGTATTGTTTATTATTTCATGTTTTGTGGTCATAATTTGATCGTTCTTTTGGTCGGCTGACTTCTTAAAAAATTCAGTCTCTGTAATGCCCCGCAAACGTAAAATACCTGAAAAACCGTCTAATTCAGATTCTGAAATTCCTACTTCCTCTTTAAGTGAAATTCTTCAGTAAAACGGGGCTTCTACAAACTGGAAAGCTTTGGCTGCAAGGGAGCCTTCTACTAGTTCAGATACCGGGCCTCGGCGTTTTAAACGTCATCGTTCTGAAACTTCAGAGGGTTTAGGTTCAGAGTCTCTCCACCAAGAATCTGACTATCGCTACTGCTATCGACTACTATAGCAGATGCCCTCATGTTAAGCCTAAGCATATGGTAGTTGACTTTGGGCTAATGGATAATATTTCAAGATTGATCACCATAAAATTGTCATTGCCTATTTCCGTGGCTTGTTATGACTCATAAATTCGAATGCAGAATGGTGGGTCATAGTTCAGTTGGGTGTGAGTGAAGTGTGTTGTGGGTAGGTCGGTTGTGGGTTTGGACCGTCTCTCCCAGTTTTGCAGTCTGATTTGCATTAGGTTTGTCTATTTTCGTGAGTTGAATCTTGAGGCGTATTTGATCGATGTTCTTTCTATTTTGATACCTGAATAAATAAATAAATACCTGTATAACCTTTCTATTCTAACGAGGGAGTTCTGGCATTCACCTAATTCGATAAATAATGCCAACCAGTTTTACTTGAAATTAGGACATCACACATCTACGACGAGAACTTGCAATTCTACGGCCAGTCATCGTAAATCTAGCACGAGGGTCTGTACCCGACACCTGTTATTTAGAAACCGTCTACTTCCTCTCAGTCTTCGATTGCCTTAGATAGAAATACTATGGCGTTTTCTCTGTTGACTTATGAGCAGTTATATTCACATTTTCAGCAGTATCCCCCTCACACCATTGATTTTGTTTGTATAACCGACCAAAGGTGGCGAACAGATTATTCAAATTCTATTGATAATTTTACAGGTACTGACGAACAGCTACGGCAGCCCACTGACGTGGTTACTAAAATTCGTCAGCTTTTTGTCGAGGTCATTGAGGGTTGACTTTTTTGGTGTAAAAGCGACAACCCAAAATGCTGCAGTTGATTGCGTGGCCAAGGAGAAAATATCTATCGAACAAGCCAAACTGTCTGCAATTGTATTTTTAAGCGAACGGTTTATTGAAGTGCAGGCCAGTTGACTAGAATGTGTTTTAATGAAGACAGTAACTTGTGCATGCCGTCCCATCCGTAAACCCATTCCTGTTGCAGTTGCCTAGACAATCGGCACCGATCCGAAAGTTTAAAAGAAGCTGTATTCTTTGCAGCCGAGGAGGAAATGTTTGTAAAACCAGTTTATACTTAAAACTAGCAAGTCCTACTTACTGATGTCAATGTCCTGGAGATCAAGAAAAGAATAGGAAACATTATTTTCGACTCTAAAATGATGAAAATACTAATTATTACGTGACTACAGACAGTCTATGCTTTCTATGCATGGCAGAAATCGTATATCAAAACCAGAACTAAACAGGCACTTCCCTTCTTTTTATTAAAAGGCTCTTTCTGTGGCACAAAATGTATAAAATATATACGTTAATAATAGAATTCTGTAAAAAGCTTAGAATTAAAAACAATTCAACGAGCTAACAGCTAACAAGCTATTTGAATGAAGTGTCAAGGTATGGTACAGCGTGGGAGGAATCATTGGTTTCACACATACGCAATGCCTATCCTGGGTCTGTACAGGTATAAGCCAGAACGCGAAACCCCGCGCACAAATTTATTACCAATTACCGAATTTCATACCCCGCTGCGCGAGGCGCAGCGCATAGGATTCGAACCAATAAAATCCAGCCGTGATGTTAGAACCAGCGAGTCTGCACTGTTAGAACCCCCGCGCACAGCGTGGCATCTGTGCTTACCTGCGCGGGAGTAAGTACAGTTGGAACCCTGGTGCAGACTGGAACGTCTCCGCTCGGGCATCATTACTATTGGAACCCTCGCGCAAAATAGCAGCACTGTTAGCACTCTTACGTAGTGTGGGGCGTCTCTGCTTATCTGTGCAGGAGTAAGCACTGTTGGAACTCTTGCGCAGAGTAGCGCGTTCCCTCGCAGAGGACTGCTGCACTGCTAGAACCTTCTCGCAGAGCGGAACGTCCCTGCTACGCGGGCGTCTACAGTGGCGGCGGTGTCGCGCGATCATTGCGGTATCGCCGATTCCCACAACCGCGAGGAAAGCCGCAATGTTTTACTAGACTTTTGTTTTAAAAATAATAACTCCAGATAAGATCCAGTACAAGCCATATTTGCACATAAATGTAACTACAATAAGAGGTTAATTACAGTAACCCCGGAAATGCAGGCGCTAAAATAGGATTGTGGGTGATTGTAGGTGCTAAAGTGGAAATTAGTAGAGTGGAGTTCAAATTTGACCCAATGAGTTTTATAGATAAAGAGGTGCTACAGTGTGACCTTAATCAAAGAAGGGATCACTCCAAAATTCCAATTACTATTACTACGTAACCACAAAATCTATTGAAAGACTTACAGTCAACTGCTGTTCAACATACATAAATTGTGCCAATAATAGGAAATGTCTCATGTCTTTCCAAACTGGTAAATGCGCTTTGAAATCCTGACATGCCAGAACAGGCAACTTGAACTTATTGAAAGTGATTCTTCGAACACATCCGTAGTCCTCCAGTCTTGTCCACTCCGCAGGACAATCTACATCTATAAAACACCTATTGTCATAGGTACGCACAAAATGTCGACTCTGTGATGGACTTTAGTAGAGACGTCCAAGAAAATGAGCAAATATAACTTTGATGTTCCCCTGATGTGTGTATGCAGTGGTTCTCTTTAAATTCTACCATGTGATACTAGTAAACAGCTACCGGAAACAGGCTACACTAAAACATCTAAATCAGGGTTAAGTCACTAACCTGTGTTAGCTTGGCTGTTTTTAACACATGAACTTAACTTGAGTTAACGACTCGACCCTGGGTTTTTAGGTGTTGCCAACATTGCCCCCTGGGGCCGATATTATTAACGACTAATCCAGATAAAGTCACAAACTCAGGTTATTTTAATGTGTTGAAGATAGCAAAGTTAACCCAGGTTAGTGACTTAACCCGGGTTTAGGCGTTGATAACATCGGCCCCTGGAGTAGGTTCGTTTAAGGGTTCCTTTGTCAACTGGTTCACAGGGATAGTTGAGGCAGTTCGATGCGATGATTCAAATTTGCGTTTAGAAAACGCGTTCATTTTTCGGTTGTTTCAAAAGACGTCAATACTTTATTGAAAACGTGTACTTGAATTTTGTTCCCTACACTTTCTGTTTTAATACATAGACGTGAGTCTGCTGCATACCTTTTCCTTCCACTTGAAGCAGAACCAATGCAAGAAACAGCCAATGCAGATCCATGACTGCGCACAATGCACCAGTCTAAAAATAAGTAAGTTCTATTATTTTTACGTAATACTCTACATTTTCAGACAGTATTCAATCTTCGTTTCACATCACTTGAAGCTACATCAACATTGAAACATCAACCGTTTCACTAATAGAAATTCTTTTGAACTGAAATAATAGCATTTATATTAGGAAAGAAGAATTTGAAACCGGACTTGTTATAAACAATGATACTATATGTCACAGCTGTATAGTCGTGAAAGTTAATTGTGTTTATCAACATTAACTTGTCCTTTTCTGTTAATTTAAACAAAACCCAACTTGGGCCAACTGCAATTCAATTAACAATCTGTTAACTGTTAATGTGTTAACAATCCAGAACAATCTGTTGACGTGGATTTGGTTTTAGTAACGTCGAAAAACATAATCGAAATGCATCTAGTTTGCCTGTATAAAACCCAATAAAATGCTTACAGTTAATGTAAGAATCTTGAGAAGGAAAGAAAGAAAGCACCGAAGGTGTATATTTCGTTTAAGAATCCTGGATTTTTATTGTAGAGCGGATCAGTAATCTTTTAAAAACACACGTGCCCTTCTGCGAAAACACAAAATTTGAGATCAACATACCAATTTGTATTCGAAATTAATTAGAAAATTTTTCATTATCAAAGCTGCTAATCAGCTGCCTATTTTATTAATTGAACGTCTCAAGACTAGGCCCATTTTAAGCAATCTGCTATTGGTGCCTCTTGAACAAATAAAGAAATTTTAGGACGCACGCAATAATAAGAGTTCATAATATCAGTTCATAAGCGTTGATTTCAACTTTCGGAAGTAGTGTGAATGTTAGTCTATGACATTGGTATAACAGTAGTAGGGTTGCGGCAATCCTACAGTTCCTGTCGCATCACCATTCTGAAGTTAGCATTATGCAATAAAAATGGCTGTTTTTTATTCATTTTTTAACAAAGCACGATATAAGCTTTGTCTATTTGAATCGGTGTAAATGTTTGCGTATATACTTTGTCTACTTAAATGGGTGTTAATGTTTGCTTAAATACTTGTCTATCAATAAACGCATTTCAAAATTCACAACACAAAATGTTCCCTTGATTCTGCTTCTATTTATTCTAGCTTCTATTATTGATGTAAGTTTCGAAGGGATGGTGCAATCTTAGGGAAAATTTGAGACACATTTACTTTGGATAGCGGGCTAACTTCTGACAAAATTTTTGTACCTGAGAACATGTGATTGGATAGCTACCACCTAGGCAGAACGCTTGCACTAAAAGTAAAATTTATTTTCGCATCAAATGATGAAATTGGATATGCTTAGTAAAGAGCCAAAAATAGCTTTAAAACGAAGTGCATATCTTTTCTATGAGTTTCAATTTGGATTTAAATATGGCTAGTGCTTCTTTCAAATAATTCATCAATCTTTGATAGATACATTCTTCGACTTCAATAGGAATTGCGTTCATTTTTTAACGACTTTCTTAGAATGTTGCCCGGCCGCTAGCTGAGATTCACATCACTCAACTGATAATGTAAGTTAGCCGCTGGCTTACTGTCTTAGAATGTTGCTCGGCCGCCGAGCAACATTCTCAGACTAAATTTGTCCACTATTTAGTACAAACTTTGTTCAACATGGATTCTAACTAGATTCAACATGGATTCTCATTAGCTAGCTGTTTATAGAATGAGCGGTAAATTTAAAAAGGGAGCAATTGGGAACATGGGAAATGAATGTTTATTTAACTAAAATAAGTATTTATGAAACATGTAACATTTCTATGCAATTCTGAATTCCGAAATCTTTAAAAACTTTCTTGCAAAACCACACTTATTTCACCTCATATTTCCTTAGATCTTGCTAACGTATATATAGCTACTGTAGACCTGCAGCATCAATCGTATGGGTTTCATAAAGACCTCAGAAATTAAAATAGCCCGTTTAAAAAACTGTGCTCTATATTCCATCTATTTTTTAATTGTTTATACGGTCCCTGTTTGCTCCTGTGAACATTCAAGTTTTGATTTCCTTTAAACCTAACGATTACGGCAAAAAGTAGCGTAGATTCTTTGCAAAAGCAACATAGATTCCAACTACATTCACAGCACAAGGCGGCATTTTCCTTTGATGTCCAGACTTTAAACGACCATACTGAACGAACCATACGTTTTCAGAAGTTGGTGCAAGGATAAAAAATGTTCAGCATGTTCCAATCTACACAAAAACCCTGCCCTCAAAATTTCATGTAAATTGGACCAGCAGTTAATTTTTCCGGTTGAGGGGGGTCTGTGAAAAGATCCAAACCAATTTTTGGGATGTTCAATCTCATTTACTACCGAATCTAGGTTTGATGCTATTCACTGCAAAATTATTTTTTTGATCTTCTACGTTGGCAAAACCACACTATTTCACTTCATGTTCCCATAGATCTTGCTAACGTATATATAGCTACTGTAGACCTGCAGCATCAATCGTATGGGTTTCATAAAGACCTCAGAAATTAAAATTTAGCCCGTTTAAAAAACTGTGCTCTATATTCCATCTATTTTTAATTGTTTATACGGTCCCTGTTTGCTTCTGTGAACATTCAAGTTTTGATTTCTTTTAAAACTACGATTACGACAAAAAGTAACGTAGATTCTCTGCAAAAGCTACATAGATTCCCACGGCATCGACATAGATTCCAACTACATTCACACTACATGCTCTGTAGTCGAATGTGAGCTGCAAAGCTCTAACCTAGTTTTGGGTTGATTAATCTGATTTAATACTTAATTACAGAAACGGAAAATCTCAAACACTGCCTGCCTACCTACACGTTACTGTACTTATTACTTGCTCGTGTTGCTTCATTTTATTTTTGAGGACAGTGTACCTAGCCTAGCCAGATCACTAAGCTATTCGGCTTAAAAACTAGCAAACGACTCTTTATTTTCCAGCAAGACAAGACATAAAGACATATTTAAGACATAAAAATTGATAGAAGTTTGAGGCAGAAACATGCTAGAAAGGACATAATCTCAGTAATCAGTTGTGAAAATGGTGTTAAGGGAGAAGTTTTCTTGGATATTAATATGTCCAATTAGGGACAAAAATTTGTAGGGTTACCAATTTTCGCAAATAGGCCACTTTTTACTAGTAAAAACTGCCCGCTTAGCAAGAATTGAATGAGACACTAAAATACGCATATACACTCTTAAAATACGCAGCACAACCTACATATGTACTATAATAAACAACATACTATAATACATAAAAAACCTACTATATACTGTTTGAATATATAAAATCTAATTCATACGAAAAGAAAAAAGGAAAAAGACCGAACTTGCATGTAAACTTTGGCCAAGTAACAAAAATTAAAAGGGCTAGCTATTTCGCAAGGAGGCCATTTTTCCTAGGAAAATGTGTCCTCTAAACAAGAGTTGAAGGGGAAGCTAGGTAGTGTGCTCTTTAGTGTACGGTAGTGTGCTCAGTCTACGCTTTTTGAAGTATTTTAAATTGATGTCCCTAGTATTATAAAAATAATTCCAAGAAAAAGAAAAAAGGATAAAAAACCGAGCTTGCATGTAGTCGAAAAGAGACCAGTCGAAATCCGGCTTTAGCAGAGAGCTATAGTCACCGAAAATCGGACAGTCTACGCTTTTTGAAGTATTTTAAATTGATGTCCCTAGTATTATAAAAATAATTCCAAGAAAAAGAAAAAAGGATAAAAAAACCGAGCTTGCATGTAGTCGAAAAGAGACCAATCGAAATCCGGCTTTAGCAGAGAGCTATAGTCACCGAATATCGGCCAGTCTACGCTTTTTGAAGTATTTTAAATTGATGTCCCTAGTATTATAAAAATAATTCCTAGAAAAAGAAAAGAGGATAAAAAACCGAGCTTGCATGTAGTCGAAAAGAGACCAGTCGAAATCCGGCTTTAGCAGAGAGCTATAGTCACCGAATATCGGCCAGTCTACGCTTTTTGAAGTATTTTAAATTGATGTCCCTAGTATTATAAAAATAATTCCTAGAAAAAGAAAAAATGATAAAAAACCGAGCTTGCATGTAGTCGAAAAGAGACCAGTAGAAATCCGGCTTTAGCAGAGAGCTATAGTCACCGAATATCGGCCAGTCTACGCTTTTTGAAGTATTTTAAATTGATGTCCCTAGTATTATAAAAATAATTCCTAGAAAAAGAAAAAAGGATAAAAACCGAGCTTGTATGTAGTCGAAAAGAGACCAGTCGAAATCCGGCTTTAGCAGAGAGCTATAGTCACCGAATATCGGCCAGTCTAAGCTTTTTGAAGTATTTTAAATTGATGTCCCTAGTATTATAAAAATAATTCCAAGAAAAAGAAAAAAGGATAAAAAACCGAGCTTGCATGTAGTCGAAAAGAGACCAGTCGAAATCCGGCTTTAGCAGAGAGCTATAGTCACCGAATATCGGCCAGTCTACGCTTTTTGAAGTATTTTAAATTGATGTCCCTAGTATTATAAAAACAATTCCTAGAAAAAGAAAAAAGGATAAAAAACCGAGCTTGCATGTAGTCGAAAAGAGACCAGTCGAAATCCGGCTTTAGCAGAAAGCTATAGTCACCGAATATCGGCCAGTCTACGCTTTTTGAAGTATTTTAAATTGATGTCCCTAGTATTATAAAAATAATTCCTAGAAAAAGAAAAAAGGATAAAAAACCGAGCTTGCATGTAGTCGAAAAGAGACCAGTCGAAATCCGGCTTTAGCAGAGAGCTATAGTCACCGAATATCGGCCAGTCTACGCTTTTTGAAGTATTTTAAATTGATGTCCCTAGTATTATAAAAATAATTCCAAGAAAAAGAAAAAAGGATAAAAAACCGAGCTTGCATGTAGTCGAAAAGAGACCAGTCGAAATCCGGCTTTAGCAGAGAGCTATAGTCACCGAATATCGGCCAGTCTACGCTTTTTGAAGTATTTTAAATTGATGTCCCTAGTATTATAAAAATAATTCCTAGAAAAAGAAAAAAGGATAAAAAACCGAGCTTGCATGTAGTCGAAAAGAGACCAGTCGAAATCCGGCTTTAGCAGAGAGCTATAGTCACCGAATATCGGCCAGTCTACGCTTTTTGAAGTATTTTAAATTGATGTCCCTAGTATTATAAAAATAATTCCTAGAAAAAGAAAAAAGGATAAAAAACCGAGCTTGCATGTAGTCGAAAAGAGACCAGTCGAAATCCGGCTTTAGCAGAGAGCTATAGTCACCGAATATCGGCCAGTCTACGCTTTTTGAAGTATTTTAAATTGATGTCCCTAGTATTATAAAAATAATTCCTAGAAAAAGAAAAAAGGATAAAAAACCGAGCTTGCATGTAGTCGAAAAGAGACCAGTCGAAATCCGGCTTTAGCAGAGAGCTATAGTCACCGAATATCGGCCAGTCTACGC
>JASAND010031756.1:0-2500 GCA_030248195.1 Trissonchulus latispiculum | reverse complement strand
ATATATATATATATATACATATATATATATATATTAATGTCATGTGTAGAACAAATTATATACTAAATTGTAATACAGGGAAACAAAAACATTTCCTTCGCTAGTCTAGATACCGTCTTCGGTGTCAGATTACGGCAGGGCTCAATTAAGACGGGGTCAAGGCGAATATTGCTGCAGTTCAAAGTTTTCAAAAAGTATACAGCTCGGGAAGCCGATGTAAACAAAACAGCAACAGGACGTGGAGTCTTAGGGACTGGGACAGCACAGCACGATGAAATATCGTAATCAGACAAATCGAATCCAGTGACAAGAGAAATAGATCTAATGAGGTTGAGCACGTCGTAACGCAGCATTCCCTTAGAACGAGGCATTCTGGACAAAATAATTATATTAGCAGCAGAAACCTATTCTGTAAATGAAGGCAGGTATGGATACTTCGAACTGACATGGCTAGCAAGTCCGCTAACACATCCTGCGTCGTGAGTGTCGTAGGAACGAACGACATTCTCAGGACAAGAACTGCAGTCAAAGTCCTGCTGAACCGCGACTAAATCTGCAAAGCGAAGGAGAGTATCCATAGGAGTCTCAGGTGCTGAAGAGTTGCACGCTGAGCCCCGAAAATCGGACAGCTTGATTTCCGGAATCGGGCAACTGTCGTTAGGATGCTCAGGTGCATAAAGGGAGCACTCTGAGTCCTGAACCACATTTAAATCTGCAGATGCGCTGGAGTATGCAACTGGCGGTAGGAGAGTATCCATAGGAGTCTCAGGTGCTGAAGAGTTGCACGCTGAGCCCCGAAAATCGGACAGCTTGATTCCCGGATACGGGCGATTGTCGATAGGATAATCAGGTGCGCAAGGAAGACGCTGGAAGGGCAGACAACGCAGCAAATATGTACCTGATGGTGTGGGGGGGTTTTCACAGGAAACGTCTCATCACACGTATTCTCGTTCAAATTTAGGCCATGGTGAATGGAAGAACACGCAGACTAAGGTCAGGGTCCCCAGTCCATTTTGGAAATCGCCAGTTGTAGGTGAAATGAAAATATCTGTTCTGTCCAAGTACACAATTTCTTCGGCCTGATCATTGTATAATTTCCAAGGGCTTCAGCCAAATCGTAACCCACATCGTGCCTTCAGCCCTCGCCTGAAACGATAACATAAGCGTAAAATTTTCGAACACTTTCTGTTCGCAAGGGGGGGGAGGGGGCCGAAAACAGATTTTGCTAAAAAGTTGTATATATAGTTTTCGGGTCGCAAAACACTAAGTTTAAGTCTGTTATTTGATTCGATTAATTTGCTAGCTCTTTCAGAAAAGGTTTCAAAACAACCTAACACTTTAGCTTATATACTGAGCTAACGAAAAGCTAAATGAAAAATGGACCTCAAAATTCGGATTTTGCGACACAGAAAACCTCTATATATACAACTTTTTAGCAGAATCGGGGAACGAAGTTTTGTGCTATTTCAACTTCACACCCATTCCGAATTTTCGTTCATTTGGTCAAGTTTTGCTTCGCCTGGATTTGGATCGGTTTGAGTATACTGTTATGTACCGTGGGCAAATACCTATTTTATAATGATTTAATTTAGTTACTAGGCAATGCTTTACCGAACAAAATATGGCATTCAATACCCTCTACGCAGAAATTCCAGGGATGTGATTTTCACATCTAAATTTTATAACCACGAGAGTATATTATAACTAGAAGAGAGACAAGTGACACGATTAGAGTTAAAAAGAAAAACAACATCGGCAGCACAAAGGCCGACCCCCCACCACGATTAATAAGGGGAATTACAATTAATTTTGATTCGCTATGCCTACGTTCTAAAGCTCCGCACACGCACATAGAAAACAAAGAGACGATTTGTGTTTTTGATTTTTAGAATGGGGATAGCTGGCAAAAAAAAAATTTCAGTGGAAAAACCCAATTGGGGGGGGGTAACTCGTTATTGTGCAGATGATGTTTTTCGCTTGATAACTAGGAGCGTGAAGCTTGTCACACTCTTAGTTATTATGTACTCTTGATGAAACTGAGCTTATGCTTAAAAATGGCTTAAGCTGAAGTGTCTGATACGGACTTTCAGTATTATTTCAATAAGATTCCGATGCAGTCCAGTTTGATCAAAACTTTTGCAAAGTTAGGGAAATGGGAAGGAATAGCAACTTCAGGTGCTGGTTATTCTTTCGGGTATTTTTGACACATACGGCTTTAATCCTTTACGTAAATGGCTAAAACTTATGAAATAGCCTATGGTCCGTGCTTCTTTAAACATTCTGGGACCAATCCCGTATTTTTTTAGGCCAAAAGATAAGCAAGTTTTGGTTTTTTTATCTTAAATTCCCAGTAGGTAGACAAGATACAGGATTGGTTGTTATGGCTGGAAAGAGGGCACCAAAATCAACATTTTTGCTTTACAACCTTTTAGCTACCTCCAGTGGTTAAGTCAGCATATGCAAAAAACTGTTTTTAGGGTCAAAAAATGGCCATTTTCGA
>JASAND010031754.1:0-40693 GCA_030248195.1 Trissonchulus latispiculum | reverse complement strand
TTTGCTTATGTTAACTTATATTGATTTATTTTGTCTTAATTTTAGTTAATGGGATTTATTTTGACTTAACTTTATTTAAGGTGGTTTATTTCCACTTTGTGGAATCTAGTTTAATTTATTTTTACTTAATTTCTATGAAGTTAAAATGACGGAGAAAACTGTGAAGGTTAGCAATAACCACATGAAGGCGTTAAGTGATTATGCAAAACAGAAACGTAAATTAATTCAAGACGCCAGTCGACACAAGCGAGATTTGAAAAACAAGGTGTCATCTGCTCACACCGCACAAAGGCAACAGGAAGAGGAATACGAAAAACAAAGCAAACCAATAGTTTCAGCAATCTCCGAACGCCAAACTCGGAACGGAACGGATCAGGCACTTCCACCCCTCGCATGGATTCCGCCAGCATTACCCCCTGTAGCACCCAAAGCTTCTATCACTCAACAAATTCTTGAAAGTGTGTTCCAATCCACACAAAATCCACGGTTTTCATCACTAGAGGTCAATCCTGGCACGTCAAAAATAGGTAAAAAGGGAAACATAGATTTCTCGAAATTGGTAAACGAAGACGTTGTATCGCTAACTGTAGATGGAAAAACGGATACCTTTCTTGGAACCAGCGGACTGCTTCACCTACTACTGGCGCCGTTTCAGTACATAAGAGACAACAATTTACTCAAGAATGGCGTTATCGATTCCCAGGATATCCAAACGTACAAACGGATCCTGCAAAAAACCGGAGTTCAAGAAAACGCAAAACGATCCAGTGCTAAATACAAAGCCCTAGCTCGTATCCAGACTGGGAGGGGCGTTAATAGTCCTTACACCATAGATTCTGAATCGAAATTCGGCAATTTAATCGTTGATTATCCACGGCTTCTAAACTCGCATGAGCTAGTTGTCAAAAACAGTGATGGAGATCTGATCATGGAAAGAGCAGTTAAAAGTGACTTTGTAGATTTGATTACAAAAAGATTCAACTCCAAGACTCCCTACAGCCAAGAAAGCATAGGTATTTTCAAGAAGCTAGTTGAACTATCTGGCATAGCACCTAAACGTACGTCTCAAAAGTGCCGCCTTCTGCACGGGATCCGGTTCTACAAGAATAGCGAAGAATTAGAGAATCGGCTGATGCTATTGGTGTTAGAGAAAGAAGCGGGTAATAACAGCGTTCATCTGGTTAACGAAATATCAGAAATTTTAGACAAGCTTTTGGAAACGCAGGCTATTGATGAAGAGGATCACAAAGAATTATTTGACAAATTTGTTTCTTTGAACTGATTCCAGTTTATAAAATAAAATGTACATTATGCTAGATTCAAGCCGCGCAGGTAGCCCAGAGGATTTTGAAATGTCGTTTGCAAATCCGGTAGACGTAACCAGCAGAAATCTTGAGATTGCCTTAGTCAGCTGTACAATGTGGTATAGCTGGTACAATATCGCGTCATATTATCACAACAACGTGTTTAAGTTGCTCGTCAACGACAACCGAGCGTTCTTGATTGAAATGGATGACGGGCTGTATGACATTCCAGCATTGGAAAAGGAGATCAAGAGGTGCCTCTCCAGTAAGCGCGTCGATGAAAACATCATTAATATGGTTCCAAATTATAGCACGGGGAAGCTTAAAATCGATATGGTCGAAGATTACAGCTTAGACTTAAGTGTTTCGCCAGGTTTGCGAAAGATTTTGGGATTTGGCGATGTTAATTTAATTAGTGGATCCATGACTGGCAAAGATCGAGTGAATATTACAAATGGAATTGACAGTATCCTGATCTGCTGTAGCATCGTAGCGGAGTCATATGACAATGGAGTTTCGTCTGACATTATTCATTCCTTTGTACCCACGCTTCAGCCCGGTTCGCTTCTGGTTGAGAAACCAAATCGTCCCATTTACTTGCCAGTTAAACAGATGGATTCCCTAAGCAGAATCAGAATGCGGGTTACTGATCAACGAGGCATTGGAATCAATCTCAATAATGAGCATGTCACTTACGTATTGCACATCCGAGAACAAAAAATCTAGGCTTTTAAAATGATACTGACTAGGAAACGTTTAGTCTATGTTGTCAAAGGAAAGGGAATTGGTTCAATCGTGAAATCTTTTCTTCGACCTGAAATGGTAAAGGCAAAGCTAAAAGCGGGGGCTAAACTCTTGCTCCAGAAAGGCAAGCAGTTTGCTAGCAGTGTGTTGAAACCCATCGGTAAGAGACTGATCCATGATATGAAGGATTCCCTCAAGGATGAAGCTCGGCGTCTTGTCGACAAAACCTTGAATCCTTCAAATTTAGGACAACGTGCCAACAAAGTTTACAAGACAACTAAAAGCCAAAGCCTGAAAAGAGATTGGGAGAGAAGAGAGCAGAGAAGAGAAAAGGTGGGACCGAAATCAAGGGCAGGGGTGGTGGAGGCTTTGTCAAACCTAACTGCAGGTTCGGGCATACGGAAAAGGCCCTCACATAAAAGGACTTCAAGAATAATTCAAAACTTGCTTAAAATGTGATTCTTTTCTTTCCTGCTTTATAAAATGAAGCCAATTCAGTCCGAGATAGTCGAGGCACCGTACTGGAACATTTTTGAGCCTGCAGTGGAGGAAGCCTCCACAGCCAAATACGAGTACGTTCAGTACAGGGAAAATAACGTTAATGTCCAACAGCTACGAAGGTTTGAATTTTTTACCAAAGATATGGATGGCTGGCTGTTGCCTCACGATTCGTTTCTCTTGATTAAAGGCAGAATCTTGGACCAGGCAGGCAATCAGTTGCCAGCCACGGAAGCAACCACTATTGTTAATAATGGGTTTAGTTTGTTCTCGAGGGCGGAATACTTTGCAAATGAGCAGCTGCTAGAGGATTTTGATCATGTGCACTTGGCGACAACCGTTTTAAACCTAGTTAATATTTCGGACGACTTCAGCCGTTCTGTGGGTACCGCAATGATGTGGTACAAGGATACAGGAAACGGTGGTACGGATACTCAAAAATATAACACTGAACTAATCAGAAATCAAGCACAAGAAATTGTTGGCGCAAGTACGACAGACAATCCCAGTTTCAACCTAGGGTTCACACAACGACACATGCTAACTTCGGACGGAAAGCAAATCAGTTTTATTCTTCCTCTAAGATTTTTGTTCGGATTTACAAAGGATTTTAGCAAGGTTCTGAGAGGTGTGAGGCATACTTTGAAGTTGGAAAGGAACGACGATAGGTGCATTCTGCATTCTAACAATCACGATTCTCAGGCCAAGTTTTGGCTGGATCATATGAGCTGGTATGTTCCATCTCTGGTACCAGCTCTAGCTACAATGTCTAGCCTAGAAAGCCGACTTCTGAAGTCACAAACTGTGCAGATTTACTGGAAAAGTATCTCTGTTTACCGATCTGACGAAAAGGACGAGCAGTATCCCTTCTGGCGTGTTGCTTCTACCATCAGCAGACCTATTCATATTTTCGTCGTACTACAAAAGAGTAGCAGGTCGAAGCAAATAGACGAAAACAGCATGATCTTTGACCACCTTTCGCTAAGTCAGGCCGAGATTCGGCTAAATTCAACTCAGCATCCTGAGGAAAAATATGAGTGTGACTTCGATAATAATGACTATGCTCGATTATATTACAGTTTCCTACAGGCAGGGCTAAAAGACGTGGACGAGGATACTGGTTCTCAAGTTAGCTATGCTGACTTTAAGGCACTGTACCCTATTTTGTTTTTTGACGTGTCTCATAGGGACGAGTCTGTATATGAACAGGTGAGCAAGACAGACCTAGAGGTCAGACTTAGTTTTCGACATAAACCAAGTGAAAACTATTACATTTACTGTATTGTGCTCGGCGATAAAACTGCAAGCTTAGAAACCATTGATGGTAGAGTCAATATTACTCTGAATTGAATTTCTCTCCTTTAAAAATAATGTACGTGAAACACGGAGTTAAATTGTCAGATAATCAAAAGGCGAAGCTGAAGAATGCTTTCAGAACTGGAAGTGGAACATCATTGATCTTGGGTTATGCTGCACTTAGTGGTCCTGATGTTATGCTTTTAACGAGAACTCAATTTCAAAAAGTAAATGAGGCGAAAAGACTGAGAAAAGGGGTTAAACTTTCATTGTCAAAATCACAGCTTGCAAAGCAGGGAGGCCTCCTGCCTTTTTTAGCGCTGGCGGCCCCTGCAGGGGTAGCCCTTTTCAAGGCACTGGCAGCAGGAGCGGCTGCCGCTGCAGGGGCGGCGGCAGTCAACCGGGTTGTGAAAAATCCCTCCGGCAAAGGCATGTTGCTGCCGGGCAAAAGATATGGGAAAGGAATGTACTTGATGGGAAAGCGTTGACTAACCTTGATTTAGGTGAAATGATGAAAAATACAAAAACTTTTCGAAGTATTTTCATGAGGGACACGCTGCCGCAACAGATTCGGCAGAACGAGTGCGGTATTGTAAATTTAGATACGTTTGCCGGCGCGGGAACGCACTGGGTTTGCTACCGAAACAGTAAACAAGAAAAATATGTAGAATATTTTGATTCATTTGGGCTTTTCCCGCCAATGGAAGTAGAGCAATACTTGCGAACTTCTGGCAAGGAGCCGGTTTTCAGTACTAGTAAGATTCAACAGTTTGGATCGAATTTGTGTGGTCTGTATTGCGTTTTGTACCTCAAGCTACGAGACCGTAAGCAATCTATTTACGATACAATTGAGTTCATTTCTGAAATTTAGATTGTTGTTTCTAAAATGAAGGAAATAATGTACACGTTCGTATTAAATTACAGTCAAAAAGAGTCGTTTCAGTTGCCTAGTAGGGTGAAAACTAGCTTTTTTAAAATAAGAAGTAATCAACCTGTCTTCTTAAAAATGCTGACACCTACTATTAATAATAAATCCTTTTTCTCCTCTTATGCTTCAACTACTGAGGAAGATTTTTTGGAAAGCTCAATGTACCTGGACACAAATTGGTGCGATATTAAGTTTGAAAAACCAATTGAATTTGAAGACGTTCACTTTAAAATCAATCCAATTGGGCAAAGCGTAAGATCTCCCATTGTTATTTGCATGGCTTTTACAAAGTAGATGTCGATGCTCGACATTTGGGAGAACGCGTACTCTCGATTGTCGCAGTTGTTCTGTAAAACATGAAAACCAATTACGAAAGCCAGCGTCTGCTTGACAATTGGGAGAACGCGTTCTCCCGATTGTCGCAGCAAGCTGTTCTGCTAAAACATGAAAACCAGTTTTGAAAGCCAGCGTCTGCTTGACAATTGGGAGTACGCGTACTCCAATTAAGCTAGAGAACGCGTGTGCTCCAACGTAAGGATGGAGTACGCGTACTCCAAAGGTACGACGGAGAAGGTTTTCCATTGTTATGAAATAATTGAATTATGCTACTCCACAGTGTCTTGATTCAAACAGTGTCCCCGTGACGTAGCTTTTAAATGGGGAACGCGTTCCCCATTAGCAGGTAGCTAACATTTTGAACTAAACCCAACTGACAGCTAGTTCGAAGAACTGCAAAAACCTGTTTAACCAGTCTGTATTTGTATTCAGTAGTCTGCTCAGCAAGGAACGCGTTCCCCATTAGCAGGTAGCTAACATTTTGAACTAACCCAACTGACAGCTAGTTCGAAGAACTGCAAAAACCTGTTTAACCAGTCTGTATTTGTATTCAGTAGTCTGCTCAGCAAGGAACGGGTTTCTTTTAAAGCTTATTAACTGGTGATGCAATCTCCATATAGCAAGTCGCTAATAGTAAAGTTAAGCAAACTGGCCGTTCGATAATTGAATATTTAATAACAGCGGTAAAAAACCCTGTTTTCGTTTTACTAATTGCAAAACGTTGCTCAGAAATTATTTTTGACGGACACGTGCTGCGTACAGTAATCGCTACTTTATTACTTAGATTAATTTATTTATTTATTACATCACAATTTGCTTCCAACTAAACAAAATTGGCCATGCAGCGGTATTTTCTGTGGCCTGACTTCAGCCAGAAATAGACAAAATTTTAATATTTTGATAATGGATGGATGATTGGCACAAAGGAATCGCAAATGCCACGTTCCATGCAGCCTCTCTGAACCCTCACTGAGCCTTTCCTTCACTTAGTGGACAGCACCAGAACATTTCACTTTGCTGTATCGAATATCACTTCTTCAGAAGCAGCGGATATAATGAAATAAAAAGCAATAAAAGTACAGCAAGTGGATTTTGCGTTGTGATCCAAGGCAAACAACTGGCGCATCGTCAGCTGGACTCTAAAATGAGAAAAGGCATACTTGAAATGCTAAAAGCTTCATTTCAGTTTATAATAAAAACGTGCTTTACATTTTCGAAAACATTAATCAATTTCAATTTTTTAATTTTCAGTGAGCCCTCACTAGCTCAGCTTTTACTATTTACATTGCAATACTGTGAAAAATCATTTATCACTGGATTCACCAAATCTGACGAAAATTTAATTAGACACTGTGGAGTATTAACTAAAAATTGGGCAACTTCTATTACACTATAATATCATAGTCATGGATATTTGACAAATTTCTAACTATTACATCTGATAGAAATGTAGGGTCGTACTGAAGCTTGCTAGCGCGTAATTGCAAATGCTGACTGAAAAATGACTAATCTGACCGAGACTGCAATACGGATGAGAACATGGTTTATGCAATATTCAGGCCAATTAAACAAATTGCGATAAATGGTCAGGTTAGGGTCTATCTGCACTTAGAATCAGAAAATTAACTACCAAACTGACGTTAAATACTTAGCCTGGCTTTTCCAAACCAGTGATTCCTCATTTAGGATTTTTCTTGGCTGTACTTTTTCAAGCTCGTGGATGGTCTGGCAAATCCATCGCCAGCTGGTCAAATCCAGTAGGTAGACGCTTGCTCAAGCCGAATGCTGACACCTGTTTCCACAGAAATTTTATCGTTTTCTTTGTAATGTTGCTAAGTCCAAAGAGGCTACTTTCACTTCAGCTTCAGTAAAGCAATCTGTCGACCCAAGGAGGAAGAATTCTTTCTTTTAAGCTGTAAAGGAAAACATTTCAATAGTTTGTACTTATTACTGCATTGCAAGTAGCAAGTCTATTTGAACCGTTGAAAAGTCCTTATTTTACCTTCTGTTTTTGTAAATATCGTTTTAAGATATATGTAAATATCGTTTTTATTAACTCGTTAATTTGATAAAATGTAGTTTAGTAAAATGTACCTGTTGTTCATCGGTATCATCGGTGATGACAAACAGTAATCTTCAGTATGAACAAGGATGATTAGGAAAATAGTGAATCCATTACTATCACAACTTTGCAGTCACACATCGATAAAGTTTCCATTTCGCAGCAAGCATTGTTGGACTGCTGTACGAACTAGACAGGCAAAATGTTGAAGAGCTTTTACAGCCAAACAGCGAAGGTTTTTGTTCTGTTCAAAGGCAGACAGTTTTATGGTTTGAATCAGCCAGGCTTAAAAGGTTTGGTTTAGCAATTCAGCAGAAACTTTCAACCAAAGTTGAAACAGGCAAACAAAAATTACCAAAACAGTTTAGCTACTAAACGAGAAACCTTGCTGATGGAGTTTATGGATTTATCTTTGATATTCTAATTGTATTTTGTCTATAGTTTGGAACTGGCTTTAACTATTTGTGAGAGTGAAGTCTTAAAAATGATTTTGTTAACGCATCTCAACCCCTCAAAATAATCCCTCCCGATCAAAAGTCGAAACTCTAAAACTCGCTCATCCCTCGAAATCAGGGTCGAACTTTTCTGGCTTAACTGTTCAGCACGTAGCCAAAAACGGGGACTACAAGCTGGCTTAGACTACGTCATAAGCACACTTACTCCGTCACGGGTCCATTTGAATCAAAAGTCGAAACTCTAAAACTCGCTCGTACCTCGAAATCAGGGTCGAACTTTTCTGGCTTTGCTGGCAATCCCTTTTGGGCAAAAAGGGAACATAGCCAAGCTTAGACTATATTGTAAGCACACTTTCTAGTTATTACACTATTGGAATTCAAGCCACTTCGTCATCGTTCGATTTAAATCAAAAGTCGAAACTCCAAAACTCGCTCGTACCTCGAAATCAGGGTCGAAATGGCCCTCCTATACTACTGTCGAAAGAGAAACGATATCCAACTGAGTAATATCCAGTGCAATGTGATTTCTGGGGATTCTTTAAGACCGATGGTGTGACGCTTTGCTTTAAAATCTAAGTTTGAACATGTTGTAACGTCTTGGTGTATAAGTGTAACATATACGTCTAGGAATCGACTGTTGCAGAAACGTCTCATCACAATTGTTGTGTGCCTGCAAAGCAAACCCTTAGTGACTGCAGGCTGGCGTTTTTCATTTCTTTATGTCGAATGCTTGTATCCTTCGTGGATTCGCCTGCTAGCCCGCGTTTACCTAGTTTTCTTGACACAATTGTTGTATTAGTAGAAACAAGCTTTTGTAAATTTAGAAACAAAAAATGACTGCCCTTGCCACCCTCAGTACTGCTGGAGAATCCTACCAGGCTCGTTCACGAAAGCAAGCAGAGATTGATGACTTGATGAATGAGACTGCGTTCATGCGACGAACATGGATAGTGGATGCAAAACCTCCAATTATGACAATCATTGAAGAGTATCCACTACTTCAGCAGGCTGAACAAGAAGATAAGTCCGCCCCCACATCACTGAATTACATGAATTAACGGCAGAAGACATGCTCATGGCAAATTAAAAATTTCGTTCGTTCGTTTATACTTGTAAATCATGTGCGTTTTTCTTTCAGAGTATGTTGGAGGGTGAAAGAGTGATTGGACAGACACAGCTTCTGGCTCAGTTGAATGAATACTTGGACGCCAATGTGGAATCATTCGTGTCCTACAGATTTCAGATCAAAGGGACGAGATCGTGTTTGCTGAACGAATCATTGGAAGTTTTTAAATTTGAGGTAAATTTGGCTAAAGGCCATTACAATACACTTGATTGTTAAGTTAGCATGAAGGGTACAGGAAAGTGTAGTTTCTAGTTTGAGACACCGGAAAAGCTACTGTAGACATGATTAGTGTATGTGAACACCGTGATCGATTAATTGTTGGCACAGTTTGTTTTTGTTGTTTGTTTTTATTACTTCAAACAAGATTTAACAATCTTTCAGATGATTAAGTTTAAGCTAAAGTCCACATTAACATGGGGTTCCCGTTCTGGGGGGTTACTTCTAATTCAAAGAGGGTCTGCCCCGGAAACATGCCGAAATTAAAAAGGGCTTACCGGCATTTTTAAACTATTGTTAGGAATTTTTAGCGGTTTTCTAAAAATGATAAAATATGCTTAAAATGTAAAATCTTATCCAAAATTTGCCTTTAGCGCCTACCCTTTATTGACTGCTCTGGGAGGATATGTATCTCATTCACATCATGTGTGGTATTTTCAGTCATTGTGCGATCTTCGGTAACGTCACCCTAGTCAATACTGCACTAAGGCCAGAGATATTCTGTTGAAATAGTTTTGTTAGTTTTTGGAATTCAATATACGATCACATGATTCGTCCTCAGAAAAAGCTTGGATAATTTTGGCTTCTGTATGACATTTACTATTAATGCTGACTAATGCAGCAATTACCATGCCTTATTGTCGACAATGTGCTAATTTTGTAATCTAGGTCATCCTTAAGTTTGGATACGTATAGTAGTTTGTGTTTATGCGAAACTTGCTTTCCAAATTACATCATTTTCCTAATTTCAGATGGATATTCGACTTTCAACACTGACGTCTAAGCTGAGCAGCCATCTTCTGATCCTTTATTTGCATGGGAAGAAACTTCAGTGATGCCAAGGAATATGCTATTATCTGCGAAGGCCCGATTCTCCATTCTGACATCATTCAATTTACGACTGCTGCCGTACTCTATTGCGTGCTTCACTATGTGTTCAATCTTAAATGGTCCAATGATACGAAGCCGAATTGGACGTGGCTGATCGAGCATGCAGTGTGTGGACGAAACCGAAAGCACAAAGTTTGTAGCAGCATATTTATGAAAGTGGCATCACTTTGTGCTGAATTTAATCTTAGCAATCTCGATCATTTATGAAGTGGGATGAAACCTTTCTAAAATATTATTATGTATCTTTATTGTGATAGCGATTCCGGCTTTTAAGATAAATAACAAAAGATATGAAAGAAATGTTTGGTGTTTGACTCTATACTCTCACCATTCGATCGTGACCTCAGATTGGTTGTTTTTCTTGGCCTGCAGTGAAACTTTTAAAGCCAAGAGAAACCTGATTGCGAATTAGCAAAATTTCATGCCATATTGATTGATGCTACGGTTGTGATTAAAATGTTTGGTATGCGTACACACTTGGGTAGACAGATTTAGTCTACCATTTGACTAATATGATTATCAAAGGCTTGTATTTGTGCTATTTTATATATTTGTCTCAGTTTGGAATTTTTCAATATTGTTTTAGTTCCAAAGTCAGTGGTCCATGCGTCTGTGGGGACCTTACCGTGCAGGCTTACTGAAGCCAAAGCATTCTACGAGAAGATCAGTGAAACGTCTAAGGGTATGACAATCCATTAGGATAGGGCTGTGTCCATAGGATGAGTTGTTCTAAGAAGCTTGGATGCTGGACCTTTAAAAGCTTAATGCTTGAATTACTGGAACTATAATAAAAAGTGTGTCATGAAATTGAATTAAATTGAAAATTAAAAATTTCACAATTTTTTCATGCCATTTTTGCTTACCGCTTGGCCAATTCTTCTTACCACTTATTATTGATGTCGGCAAGGCCTTTACCATGTCTGGACTAGGGGGGCTTGGAATAAGTATACTTTATAGCACATCTTAGCGTGCATTCACTGATTAATACGCACGCCGTGTGGGAAGCTCCAAGTGACACGCACGAGGGCTTCCCATACGACGTACGCAGTAGAAATTAGTAAACAGCGCTAAGGTGTTTTGTAAAGTACTTATGCAACGATTCAAAATGTCCTTAGTTGATGAAACCTTAGTTATTTATGTTGCAGTTGTTAGATAAGTTAATTCTAGTTTAAAGGTTATGCAATTTCAATATAAGATTCTAATCTACTATTATGCTAGTGTAGTGGCAGTATGGTACCTGTAATTATTACTCGCGCCCATTCTTGCTTGTATCCATGCTCTGTTGCTCATTTCTAGAACAGTACTGCGGTTTTGGACTCGAATTCAAACTACAGTTTGGTTCGAATGTTCATTCCACACCTTAGATCCGTATTTTTCAGGCCAGTTGCCGCAGTTTCATTTCGTCACTTCAATTCTATCATACATACATGTTTAATGTGCATTTCAATTTAACTTAGTTCCTGAACACTGTTACCAGGAATTTTATCTGTAATCCGATGTTGCATTGTTCATTTGGTTGCAGAGAATCAGCTTGCACCAAGTAGCTGCCAACCTCCATTGGTGGCTGAAGATGATATTGATACTTGTGCCAAGATGTGCAAGTCCCTGATGCTTTTGACAACGTCTTTGATTCAATTGCGACGAGAACTAATGCCTTTTATGATTCTGCAATATTCTCTGAGTCCACCACAAACCGAAAGAAGCGCAAGCACCTTCTGGAATGCGATGGTTAGATTAATCACTTGCTTTCTTAGCGGCTAGACCTAACTTTCGGCAGTCAACAGCATTTTATTTAATCTCGAAGCATCAAACTTCACACTATGTTGTCTCCTTCGAAGAATTTCATTAAAATATAATTCTGTGACTTAGGAAATTCTGACAAATGACATATTAACTAATGAAAATCTAACTAATGAAATGAAATCTGAATTAATAAATAGGATTCTGACTGATAAAAGTATACCATCACCACCTTCAGTCCACCCCTTATGCCCAGGTGTGACTTGTAGTGCCCAATAAAGAAGCAATATCCTGAAGTGACGAACTTTGCCTCATTGCCTCGAACCCCAAGCCATTTGCAACCACCAAGCTGACGGTAACTGAAAAGCAATTTGATCTTAACCTAGACGTTGTAGAATCATATCGCTACATAAAATACGACAGATTGACATCAGTTCTGATGGAATCAATCTAAATCCAATAGACAATACTACATAAGAGTTAAAGTTCATATATGTCTGCCAGCTTTTTTATCTAGATGACACTGACTCAAAAATGGATGCTGGGTCACAATGCTCTGCTGTGGATTCAGTCTCAACTCCTTTTGTGGAAAAGGAAATTTCAGTGGAATACTGCAATCCTTCTAATAATTCCATCCGCGAACTGTAAAGAGATCCGTCTGTTGTCACTAACCTGTCACTGTCCGTGTAAGATTAACGAGGTAGGACGCAATAGTGAAGACTGACTAACACGCCACAGCTTTTATCTAGGCCAGCATGCAACACCAACTGCAACTATATAATCAATTAAAAACTATCAGGCCATCAGGCCAGATCGGCAGGCCAGTGTAACGAGTCTAACGACAGAATCAATCCGATTGTTCAAGCACTAGATCCAATCTCGAGCTATTTTGTGAATTATTCAAGAGAAAACCACCATTAGACTCATTACGTAGTATAATATAACTGCTTAATGGACTTCCCCAATTCATTTGCGCGCTCCAAAGTTTGCTCATAAAGGGTACTTAAATTGACCTCTGGAGGCTCGTACAGGTTGCTCGTGGGAATTTTCTACACCATGCTCAAGCAATTTTTCGTATGAAAAATCAATAGAAAATGGTTTTCCATACAACACAATTCCCAACTCCCAATACACGCTAAAGGGGTGTCAAATTGGGGAGTCGCTTCCAAACAGATTCGGAGAAAATAAACATACTAGGCCCAGTATCTATTAGAATATCTATGGGGTCATTCTGAATAAATGCTTTTACAACCAATGGTTTATTAAATGAGGATAAATATGAAGTAGATGGGGATATCATACTATAAATACAGAAACAAATAAAAAAGAATCACTGCCCGGACGAAGAACATAGGATTAAATGAAAATCAATCAACTGCACAGTCACACCCCAAACGTTCTCAGGCTAAATCGAGCCAGATTAGTTACCGACCGTTGACTTCCAAACCTAAAACCACGCCTACAATGTCTCTGATACCTACTCCTCTGTGAGCCGGATCCAACCAAACCTCCTCTGGAAAACAGCCGACACTGGGCGGCGAAGTGGCCAGCTTCACGACAACGGTAACAATTTCGAGAAACTGGTAGACCAGGCTTCTACGATACCAGCTAACTAAGACTGGATTTTAATTCGCCAACTTGCAAAGAGTTACTGCATTTCACTCTCCATTTGACTCAAGCGCTGCGCAGAGTAATTAGACTCGTGCGTCGATGCAGCTGCTAGCAGTTCTGCTGCATCATTTCTAGTTATTAGTATCTTTGAATTTTGCTACTGCATTTGATTAAAACCTCTTTTCATGCTTGTCAACTGCAGCTACAGAAGTTTGCGGTGGAAACAGTTTGAGCGACAGCTCTTCCGTCCTAGCTGTTTCCAAAACTTTCGATAATGTTTCGGAGTTTTGCTTTAACAATACTTTGCGAATATGTGGTAAACTCTGATTTTGCAACAACAATACCATTTCCTTTTCACGAGCTTTGGCTGTCAAATTTGGACATGCAATATCCAACATGCGCTCAAGTGTATCTACGAAACAGGAAACAGGCTCATCAATTTTCTGCATACATTCCCAAAGTTCACACCATCTTAACCAGGACTCGTTTGGAGGGCATAACTGCATTAAAAACTTTTGCTTAACAATTTCGCAGGTTTGCTACCAGACAATCTATTAAACATTCGAGCTGCCATACCCTCAAAAAATGAAGGCAAAATTCTAATTTGATCCTGAGCCCCCCCACATTTGAGCACTGGAAAACCTATCCTACGAATCAGACCATTCTTGAATGGCTTCATTACTCACAAATTTGTTTAAGAATGATGTAATAATATCTAAAGAACATGAGCATCAGCTGCATGATGGTCATTTTTTCGCTTAAATTTGGTATTTATCCAACTTTCAAGCATGCGTTAAAACTTCCTGTCCTTGGGTTTTTGAGTTCTCCGGCTCACTGCTGTAAAAAATTACTTATCAGCAAATATGTACTCTGTTCATGCTGAATAGTTGGCATGCCCAGTGGCAAGTATTTTGCCGTTGTATTATGCGCTTTGTTATTGTTGTATGTTGAATGTATTTGAGGATTTATCTTCAGTAGTCAGAATTTCATATGTCAGAATTTCATTAGTCAGAAACTAACTTTTCAAACTTTCATTAGTCAGAATTTCATTAGTCAGAATTTAGGTTTTTGAAATAATATAAGTTGAACTTTCATTTGTCAGAATTTCATAAGTCAGAATTTCATTAGTCAGAATTTCACTAGTCAGAATTTTGTTTGTCAGAATTTTGCAGAAAAGCACAGTTCTTCCTGCCGCAAGGTGTAATTTCATAAAATTGATGAAATGATGAAAATTGATAAAAGTGATCTTGATGATAATTTCATAAAATGATTTCTAGTCGACACAAATATGTGTCTTGGCTCTACCACCAGCAACGAGCAAAACTTTCTTTTCAAAAGGGTTCCCCAACAACTGGACTGGTTCCGCGTACACCTACCTACAGTTTACAGACAGGAAATGACGATAGACTGTTTCTTTTGAATTCTAAAAGAATCAGAATGGCGAAGAGTAGGTACGTAATAACTGTTGGATTATGTACTCTTGGTATGGCGCAAATCATCAATGGTCTTTTTGAGGAAGAATTAGAAGCTAGAAAAGAATTGATTTTAGCTCTGCTCTAAATACTTTCCCCTACTTTATCGGGAAAGGTCCTAAGACTGTGCAGCAACGTGCAAAATTTTGAAGAAACAAGAAAAATAAAATTCTGACTAATGAAATTCTGACTAATGAAATTCTGACTTATGAAATTCTGACAAATGAAAGTTCAGGTTATATTATTTCAAAATTTAAATTCTGACTAATGAAATTCTAACTAACAAAATTCCGACTAATGAAATTCTGACTAATACGATTCTGACTGATGAAAGTAGACGGTATTTGAGCCGGCCTGCTTATTCTTAGATGGAAGGAAATTGTAGCGTATTCAAAAAGTCAAAAACATAAAATAGATTCTAAAGAATTTTGTCGAAGATCAGTTAAGTTTTGCTCTGGAACTTGACTTGCAGAAAAGATTCCATTATTACGATCAGACGATGTAATCGTTTTGCTGAAGGGTTGCGTTATATGGAAAACGTCCTGCAAGTATGTGTCTATTTATAAAGTTGAAAGCTCCATAATCACTTGTTTCAATATGAATGGCTGGCTATGAACTCTATGTCCGTTAAGACGTGTAGAAATTTTTAAATTTACTTTACGTTACTTCTGTCCATCTTCTATTGTTTTTTAGACATTCTGTAAAGAAATGCTTATGCGAAGGTCTTGCGATGAATTAAGGCAATTAAATGTCTTAGGTATTCACGAGTACATGCAGACAAAATTGTTAACAGTCATATATGTGTGTTTTTCGCTGTGTCAAAGGTCGCCGTGACAACGCTCCATATAGCAATGAACCTCCATTATATATGTTTGAGTGACTAACGTGATGACATAATAATGTAGTTTTGTGTGCAAATGGACCCCTCTTTTCCTCAAGTTGGCGAACTGCTATTGAATTTTTCAACATTTTGTGCATAATCCTTTCAAGAGGATAAATACACTATGTAATTATAATTTCACCAATTTTTCAGTGGTTTTCTATTAAAATACATTTGCTATATTACATTAAGAATATTTAACTATCCCAACCCCATAGATACCTTTGTACACCACTGCGCAAACATACATTTTATTTATCACTAAATATGTATGTATATTTTCGTTCCGTTCCGTTTAGTTCCTCATTTCACGGTTTTACTTTGCCATCGGCGATTCTTCCGTATATACGCACCTAACATTAATCTAAAGTGCACCCAATGCGTCTACTTCCTTAGACGCACACTAAAATTTAGGGAGAAATTTAGACTAGACTAGCGCTACTCTCAAAAGGTATCTATTTCTAGGCGCACACTAGATTAATAATACTGTTTGTGACACTTGAATTTTAATGTTAAGTTGTACAGTTACACGAAAATTATGCAATATTTGCCCAATTAATCATCACAACAATGGCAACATTGGTCAAATAAGGTAAAAGTAGCTTCATAATCTCTTATTTTTGACTTTTGCTTCCCGCCAAATTTTCCATATAGCCGAACTTGAAACAGTCCATTTCACTCTAGCAAACCCACTGGCAGTGCGAGATATCATCTCACTTTAGTGGAAATAGGAGTCATTTGTCAGAGAGCGTTTGTGCTTTTGGTCGCACTTATCAAATGTTAACCACCGCGACTAATGTTCAGCCAAATTAGCTGACAGTTTCCATTGCAATAACCTTTTAAACTATTTTCATTTAAAGTTTGAAACCTCACTTCATTGCGAAAACTGAGGCCAAAAAATGTGTACAACTTCTCGACATCAATATATATGTTTTCAGCTTTCATATTTCCGGGAACTGAAAGCGTGGCCTATCCTCTTCAAGACTGCCAAAGAATGACGTAATTACGTATGTCCACCGAAGCCTACCAAGTGGAAGGGAAGTAAACACTGCCGAAGTTTTACTTAACCTATCAGCCAAGGAAGAGAACCATAAACCTTGGCGTCGAGATGCAATACTCTGCAGTGGGCGGAAAGGACAAAGGTAACGTCAACAACGAATCTATTAACTGGATAAAATCTATACAAGCAAAGGACACCAAGTTTTAATCCCTAGAGGAGGATGGAGTTTGAACATCATTTCTGTAATTTAATTTGGCTACCCTTTAATTTTCAGCTCAATAAGCGTAGACGGTTTGATAAACCCTCCCGAGCGAAACCGCTTCCGTGAGGCGTTCGAAATCATTCGTACCTCCGAGCGGCAGGCTAGCGAAACACAAACTTCATCTCAAGAAGCTCTCACTCAGGAGTCCTGGTCCCTCGATACTCGGTCCCCCAGAAGCCGCAACTAATCAACGGAATCTCTAACCTCTCCAAATTGGTGGCTTTGGACGATCCAATTGAATAACCCGCCCACCGACCGGACAATTATCTCCAGTGAAACCTTCGGGAAATGGTCCTTCAGGTTGACCCCTATCCCCTAGGACAGTATTACAGGCCGCTGCCGGACCCTACAGGGAGTGATGCTGTTGCTTACTGAAATGTCCACATCATATCAGAGAATACGGCCCCCCAAGGCTGCCATATCCCGTCCGAGAATTCAATGGTGCTTCCAGGTGGTTCCCTTGCTACCCTTTCAACGGAACCGCCGGAGACCAGGCTCAATTTCTTTCTTCAGACATTCCAGACATTCCTGATTCGGTTAACACAGGGGTGGCTTCCTACAACCCCGGCCTCTATATACCATCTAGATCTTCCTACGGTCTCACAACCAACATTGGTATCAATCCTCAAAGGTCGCAGTCCTTATCACAAAACGGGAAGGATTGTGAAAACGATGATTCATGGCTACGAGAAGCTGCAGCTGTGGATCACCTCCAACAACACCTCAGGGTCGGAGCTGCCGGAACAAGTTCAAGCCCGGCAGTGGAGCCTACCCGTAGACCAAAATTGAAGAAGAAACTTCGTGTCAAGGGCCCAGCGAGACTCAGGCTTACCGTCAGTCTCAGGCTAGTCGCTTCCTGGAAACGGAACTTTGCCATAAATAGGTCAACGCCAGATCAGTTCCGTCGATTACGAAACCGAATGGCAATCGGACCGATAGGATCCGCTACCGCTGCGATCTCTCAGACACTGAGAGCGACACAAATGGCAGCTAAGAATCAGAATCCCCACGTCCCATGAACTTCCACTCGGCTACGGTCGAGGATACTAAGAACTGAATGAAACCAGAAAATCATATAACTTTCAAATCTGCAAAAGAAATCGCAGATCAGAAAAAGCCCAAAAATAATAATACTTTCTTTATTGTTCATGTGGTTTATGTTTGTTAATTTTAGTACTTTTGTTTAAACGTATATACTGAAGGACTGAAGGCTTTTCAGAATTATAATTTTACTGTTTGCTGTTACTGTTACTGTTGCTTGCATTGCACTTTGCCTTACGAAAACAAAAATTAAAGTCGCCCTTTGTTTCCCCAACCACACACAAAGACAAAGGCGTTTAAGGTAGTGATTCCTTTTGGGCACATATTATTGCTTGACGGCACAAATCAAGATGAAATTTGATGAAACATTCCAAAATATGTTCTTTTAGCATTCTGACACCCTCAGCGCAATCCTGCTTCAAAAGTTCGACGTCTCTGTTCAGGGCAGTGTTTGCAGATTTTTAACAATTAGACAGCAGCTGCATAGCTATGACTGTATTAATTCGAATGATCTTGTTGAGTTCTACATTTTTGCTTTTTGAAGCACCTTTCTAGCTTTTCTCTATAGTGAGATATAGCTGATTTTCTTATTTTGGCGTTGCAAACTTGTCATTTTTGCAGAAACCAAATAATCCGCCATATCTTGAGCTACGCAAGCGGTAAAAATAAACTAAGGGTGTCAATTTGAAGGTCTCGTTGGGGAAGATAATTCATGACATTGTAATCTTCTAAATGCTATCCCATACGCTGCTGTCATAAAAAATGTAGTTTTTGCAAAAACGACCAAATTTTTTCCAGCGATTGTGGAGCATTTACTATGACAGTTAGAGGGTTGCCACTTACTGGACGTGTTTTACACAAAAATACCCAGAGACCCTTTTTTAGTTGCCCCGATTGCTGCTTTCGAGCTAAAGTGGTCGCTTGCCAAAGTTGGGAAAAGTAGGCAAAATCCAGGTTGTGCATACATTTTAGCTAATTTCTTTATAACGAAGAGCGGTTTCATAATAATTAAAAAAGGATCCCCAGCTATTTGATAGTGGAATCGAATGATATGCTTCAGAATGAATTCAGCTGCAATGAACGTTTTAAACTACACACAGATCCCCCTTAGTCTATATCCAGACCTGTCCAGACTCCATTTCATCATGTCAGACTCGGAAGAAACGGTAAGAGACGCGATGCAACCAATCGATGAACTCTACCCACCCGGAATGAACTTTCTTTTCAGTAAACCAAAAGCTGAGGCAGGACGTTATTTTCGAACATTTATGACCACTTTAGACACAAACTGGAAGCTAAACCTAGAACAAGTCAGTGACCACTTTATCGTACCTTTTTGCAAAAAGAGGGATGTGCAACCGTCCCTTTCACTCCCACTGTCTGGAATTACTAAAAACAAATCTTCCACCGTTATCCGTAAACTACGTGGACTCTACACAGCCGGTAATTCATATCCGGAAAAGTTTGCACCTCTTGACCTAGTCTATCTTTCACCGAAATTTTATGAGAAAAAGCTAGAAGCCCCGTGTCTCTCAGACCTACACTTCTCTGTACCCCGACTTTTCCGTATTCAACATCCGCTAGTTTTGCGGAAAAATTTGCCACCGCAACTGGCTACGGGATCAGATACTACCACCAACCAGACCTTTGGGAAATAGAAACTGAGCTACCTAAAACCATAGAGAGAGACATAAAACTGGCCTCTTTCTCAATGCTTGGTTCGCGCTTTAGCGACACCTCTATATCAGAACATCTGATCTCTTTGTGCCAGTGCATAATTAAAGGAAAGCTAAACTTTTATGACAAACTTATTTTATCTTTACTGGAAAAACTTTTCTAAAGTTCAGTGGCAACCACAGCTATCACCCGCCTAACTCCCGGTTATATCGACGACGATATACTGGAGGACAGCTTTGTCGGTATAGGTCTCCAATCCTTTTATATCCCTCAAAGGCAATCAACATAAAGACATTCGCCTGCAAATTATTAGTGTAAATATCCCACTGACCAAATAAGTATACACCTATATTTAAATATACATACTACACATACTATTATCCTAGTAGCAGTGACTACGTTATGGTCACCCTATCCTATTCCTAGAATGTGTTCTTTTTGATTAACACAGATGAATCCCGAGCATCCACTTGACCATATCTACCTGATTAATTCCAGTGACAATATTGAGTTATTGCTACATTATTCATGGTCGAAGGGGTTTTTAGTCAAAAACAAAAGTATGTAAGCTTATGTAAACAGGTCGCAACAAAATATTTAATCTAATCATTATCTTGGAAATTGTCAAAACACTTTCTAGGTTTTTTAAGTGCACCAGATTGCAAACACAAATATATTTTATGTACTTGCTACTATTTATTGTAAAAGTTTCCAGCTGTAGAATCACACGATTCGGCCGGAAAAGCGTTATCATTGTCTATATAAAGCTTGGACCTATTCACTTTAACCATTTTTTAAAGTTTTGCTAAATTTTGTTGACGATTTTTCGACCCCCCAAAGAAAGGACTGTGTCAAAAATATTGGGCGCAATCTAACCGCGGCAAAAAAACACTGTCTTAATTCAGAGAGGAGATAAAAACTAAAACACGGTTGCTGCCGAAAATACGCGTTTTCACTGAATAAAATACGCAGTATCAGTAAAGCGAGTAACGCTGTCAAATACACGTTTGATTTTTGACACAGTCCTCGGGCACTTAACTATATCAGTAAGTTATACCAAGAGTTAGAAGACTCCGTCCAAGGTCCCCGAGTCCATCAAGAGTGAATGTTCTAAAGCCTATTGGTGCAGGTACATTTGTGTTTGTCTATTTACATTTCCCAAATGTTATATATCAGATTTGTACGTTTTATACTATCGATTTAGACATTCTAAAATGGCCGTTAAGTAGTGGACTCAATCACTCAAGCTACTCTGGTTATTACTCCAATTTCAAGTGTCTGGTTAGGTCCTCAAATCAAAGCCGCCATTGTGATCCAAGGGTGGCTGACGGCTCAATGACTCTTCTTTAATTTCACTGCCATAAATGGCGTATAGCGAGTATGTCATTATTGTTCACCTAATGTAGCTTTACATTTAGGTGTCTTACCTATCAGCATCCATAAGTTGGTCCTAACCACAATACTTTGTCATATCGAGGCTCTAAATTGTTGCCGATCTGTGATTTTACAAAAGCCAGTTAGGGAATTTCTACCCTGTAGGGCCAAGTTCCCTGCTTGGCTTTATAGGGCACTGATTGTCGGTAAGGAAGACGTACAACATTCATTTAATGAATTACTTAAATACTTTTTGATTTTAACAATTCTAATCGTTTTCGCAATGACCTCAAATATCCTTCACATTTTCAATGCCGTCTGAAAATTTAAAATTTAAATCGGACCGCTGAAAAATTAGCTCACAGCGAAAGTGTTTCAGTCAGGTAAAGAATTTCATTTTAACTCCACCATATTCGACTTCCTAACAATATTTAAATGACGAATTCAGTCCCTATGATGAAGTCATAGGAAATATGCCAGTCATCATCACACGAGAGGACCTTATAGAATTGTATATTGTATATTGTATTATTATTGGATTGTATTATTGTATATACATTTTTAGTTAAAAGATTGGGTATAAAACAACAATATTCAGGTTTTAAAAAATTTAGTTGAATTGTATGTAAGTGACATAAATATTGAATAGCAATTCAAGGATGTGTCATTACAGCACATGCAATGCAACCATAACAACTCAGATCCCACGTGGTGATCAAACTCACAACCTTTGGTTGACTACCCATTGATCCACTAGAGTACAATCGAACTAAGCTTAAGGGTTTTTGGAGTCACTTTTTGGCCGATTTTTTTGAACACCTCCGATTTGCTCATTTTCACTTATTTTGTAGTCCACATCCGTCTGCGAAACAAGACAAGAGCGTTTTGCTTAATATTGCTGCTGTTATTCCGACCCCTTGCGATAAAAAGCTTGTGGTAGAAACATTTTTCGCTGTATGAAAGATACAGCTTAAGGAGGGGAGGGGGGTTGCTTTTTGGCCGATTTTTCGACCGTCTCCGATTTTGCTCATTTTCACATATTTTGTAGCCCCAATGGGTCCTCAAAACAAGAAAAGAGCGTTTTGCGTAATATTGCTTCTATCGTGCTGTAGAGCCCCTCAAAGATGACCTCGACATGTGTTAAACATAGGAAAATGAAAAAGTTAGGTCAAAAAGTTTGTGGCAGAAAAATTTTCGCTGCATGCAAGATACATTGCCACAACCTTGTTGTACATGTTAAGGACTTATCAGAGAGTGCAAATAACCCTTCTGGAACAATTCTGTTGAGTGTCGAATTTTTGACGATTTTTCAAACTCAAAATTTTGTAAAATTGGTGCTTCTTGTACCACGAAAAGCAGGACCAGCGAACCATTTTCGCCTCTCCTGGACGATTGGCATAAGCTACAAATATCGCTTATAGATAGTTGCACTCTACCCATAGACAGGATTCTTATGCCAATAGTTTCACATTTCTACCATTTGTAGTGCTCTCAAACAGCTTGCCACAAAATGTGCCAATTTTGCCCAAAATCATCATTTTGCAGAATTTTCACGTTTTTTTAATAATTTCTCACTCGTTACCTACTCGAAAGTAAAGAACATTGGCGCATAAAACTCTCAATGCCTGCCTGACATTATGGTAGAGGCAAATGCTTCAAGGTAGAACTTTCTGTCGTGTCGGCTCGTTTGATAGTATAGGTCACAAAAATCAATTTTTGAAATTTCCAAAATATAGAAAAATTGGATATCATTCGATAGCTACTGATGAGCTGAACAACTTTTCTAATAGAACGAAGTGTCCGAAATGTAGCATCTGAAAGTTAGAGCAAGTTAAAGTTTTGAGGGCATAGTTAGCTGAAAAAGGCTCAGTTCACAATTGAAGAATGTACTGTGAACGAATGGATGGATATTTCGGAGTCGTTTTAGCATTAAAATATTAGGCAACCCACAGAATTAATTTATCATACTAGTTGACCCAAATTTCGCTACCGTTCTGTCGCAACATGACCTTGGAGGGAAAATCACAGTGATTTTCAATTTTTCCAACTTTATAGCTGAATAATTGTCACTGTTTGGTTTAGAACTCTAATGTTTTGTCTTGTTTTTGAGAACATATGTGCCTATTTTGTGTGTGAAAATGTGCAAAATCCGTGACTATCGATTTTGACCCAAAGCGATCCCTTAAGGAAACACATAATAGTGCAGCTAGCTATCTACTTCCTTGCAATTCTGTTGAATGATCATTTTTGACGAATTTTTAAAGTCACAATTTGGAAAATCGGTTTTGGACCGTGAAAAACAGGACCTACAATTTACAATACTTATTCTTTTCTCGTCTTGTTTTTGAGAAAAAGTGGAGGCAGATTATACGTGAAAATGAAAGAAATTTCTGATGTGACTATTGATTTTTGACAAAAGTGATCCCCTTATGTGTGAATTCGAACTTAACCTGTAGTGACGTTTCTCCGCCAGCCCACACACGCAGTCTGATGGGGGCATATCTCAAACGTTTCAAACCGTAGATCGAAAGCCGAAAAAGGCATAGATCGATATAGATCACACAACCTTGGTCGACTAGACCAATGCTCTACCGATTGAGCCACTGGGACATAATCGAACAAAGAATAAGTTTGAATTTTAACCCAAGCTGTACTGTTCACTCAACCTCAATGTTATTAATAATTATACAATGTTTTAATTTAGAAACACTTCGTGCTGCTGACGGCATACGACGGCTGTGCCTAGCTGCGTCTGCTAATCAGGCTACAACTACGGAATGTCAGCCGCATGTTTCGGATTCATGCGATGGTGATGATAAATTTGGATGGGGGAGATATCCTCAACGAAAAAGAAGAGCGCCATACAGAAAAAACTTTAACGTTTAGCTAAATTTGAGAAACAATATAATATCTGATATAATATAATATAATGATATCATCATCACCTCACATAATGCTTGACAGACATTCAATGATTTGCCTTTATTTTAGAGAATGATACACTGCAGTTAATAATTTCAAGAAATCATCAGTCTATACATCTTCAAACTATACAGTACAAATTATAACCATTATTACTGAGTAAATAGAGCTGGTCAATTCTTTACAGTTTCACAAGCAATATCTGAACCAGCCTTTCGCTGCAATGCACATTCTAAAGACATAATAACAATAAATTAGTTCATTTGATAAAGGCATGAACTGTGAAGGATACTAAGTATATGTATATCCGGGAACAGCAAATAATGGCGGATTGGGAAAACCCTGTGCGTAAAATTTGCATGAAGCTAAACGTCTGGACGGGTAATCCCCTTACATCAAACCTAAACAGCTTTCGTTGTAATGCCTTGATGTCACTGTAGCCTCGGTATCTCTACTGGTAAAGCGATCACAGCGTTGATTCTACATTAAGTTAAAAAGTTAAGCTTAACCCTTTAATGCCGGGAAGGGCCATATGGCCCAAGTGGTGATTTTCGTCATTTTATTTTTGGGACAGGGTCCAGTTGCCGGTTGGCAGTCTGGAAACTTGCTCCTTTTTTCTTCAACGCGTCCACCCTATTTTCCGAAAATATTTCCACACCTGCTTGAAAAATCGAGTTTCTATAGCATTCCGCCGGCAATGAAAATTTTGATGATTTCAAGCCATGTTCGAGCACTGCATTCGAACGAATCCAAAGCCGGCGGTAGTTCGTCAGCGGAAAAGCCGTTTCACCAGCTGATAGGGGAGATTCTGCGCATTAAAATAGCGTATAGTTTATTCTGCCTCAGAATCAACTCTTGCTCCTAGAAATCAATTAGTTAATTTTCTGCAATGGAGCTTTATCAAAAATTCGCACTTTTGCCGACTTTGACGGCTTCTAACTTTTTCTGGGTGCATCGGGGACCCTTCAATGCTTACATACGAAATGTAGAGCAATCAATTCTCTATCGATTGGTGGTAGTCCCATCTCTCTACGTGCTCCCAGTAAAAAACGGCAGCCAAAAATGTGAAATCGGTCATTTTCAGCCGTTAGTCCGGAGGAAATTCAGGCATTAAAGGGTTAAGTCTTGGATTAAGTAGCTACCTGCTGAGTTAAGTTAGACTCACTTAACAATAGAGAAGGTTAATTCAATGTCAAGTTGAACTCTGCCTAGTTAGGCCCCCACACCTGATGCAAGGAAATAGGTAGGTTTCATTGGCCTATCACCTGCTAAGCAAACGAATCGATGAAAGAGCTAATTGCTAATGGTTTTTAAAGAACTCACAAAAAATTATGTATTCTGGAAGAATTCACAATAAAATCACAAGTCCTATGCATACTTAAAACGAGAACTGTACCCTATATCAGAGCTTTTGTTATGGTTTTGGTCTGCTTTTAGGAAACTCACATAGCAATATGTAAGTGCATCATGTTTCTGATGTTAGGTACTGACAGTGAAGAGGACGGCCCTGGTGGTAAGCAATTGGCGTAATGAAAATAAAGCAGAATTAAACTGTGTATACTTTGATCTATCACTGCTCCTATTCACTAGCATTTAGATGTGTTAACAACTAAATGTTACAATAGTAGCGAGTCAGAAGAAAATACGAAAGTAGACAGACTCTAGAAAATCTCACAAAGCTCCTGTTAAGCTAGATATTAGAGACACTCTTTCCTTAGTTTTTTGTATTACACAACTGGTTAAGAGGTGTAGTGTGGTAGTAATTTTTTAATTTCATTCTAAACTTCCATTTAATAGTACTAATTTTTCATAAGAGGCTTGTCACTAATCAAATGAAATATACGTATCAGCCACCTTGTGTTAACACAAAGCTGATAGCTTGAACTAAAACTGTCAGTGAGTAAGCAAAGACGACTACATACGTTATTACAAATACAAAACATACTTACATCTTACAAGTCCGCAGTGGTCAACAATTTTAGCTACACGATGTTTGGTACAGAAGATGGCCTGTCGTTTCAACATTCCAGAGTGACCTCTGCACATAGTAGTCGAGACAGTAGGACAATCCTGAAATTTTGACATTCCCAAATTGGTAGCGTCGTAAACGGGAATGTGCTGAGTTTGCCATGACACACAGCGCAGTAAATGGTTGAGCTGGGCTGTTCCTTTGGTTATCACAAAGGAAGGGCTGTGAACATCGATCAGCTGCAGAAAAATGTCAGAAAAGTTATCAACTGAGGGCAAATCAGGGTCAGTTGTCCAGGACCCCCCACTCTTTACTAGTGCAAAAGCGACAGCTCTTCGTTGACTGGGGTAGAGTTCACGAAACGCAAGCGGTGCTCGAATGCCAGAGTGAAAGCAAGCGATCTCCGCTTCACCCTTCCTTATAGAAATTGTGCCTTCAATCAGAACCTCGCCAATATGAGGACATCCAACTGGATTAAGCGCAACGGCTGCCCAAATTGGCTTTCTGTAACATAACAGAGATATGAATGTCCCCAGAACCCCAAAGTGTATCTGATTTTAAAAGCAAACTACCAAAACAATACCAATTTTAGGTACTTACTTGCTTCGCATTGAACACATATTGCTGTCAGCTGTTCTTCGTTTCACACTCAGTTTTATGAAACTGGCAACTGATATTTTTCAAGAATCCGGTGGGGTTTATATACCAAGATTTTATCTCAAAAATTCAATTTTTGAGCAAAACAAGCTAAATTTATTTGCTTTTCTCAACGATCTTTGATCATGGGGCCATTAAGACCAGATCCCAGATGATTTTATCCATTATTTTTCCCAAAAACTTTGGACGTGTTCGATTAGAACTGTTTGAACAGGATGTCATTTGCTATTTTCTCAAGTATGTTGTAGTAGTTACAACAAAAATTTTAGTCATTAAAATATTTGTTCAACCATTAAAAGTCACGATATCTTCCGGCCAAATGAGCTGGAAAACAAACACCTCTGGGGTATTAATACGGACAAATTTTAGCAGAAGCATCAGTCGTTTCGAACTATAAGCTTGCTTCGAGCTACTTGGACTACCACTACTTATCCTACCTTCCTTGCTCAAACCCCTATTCAGATTACTAGGTTCATGTGCTTCACAGGAGCTGCTGAAGTCGCTACTGTGTTAGAAAACGTACATGTGGGAATGGGAAACTCCCCTATTATCCTTCAACCACCAGAGTACATTGGGCAGGAACGAGTTGCCGCGGGGCAACTCCTAACCTATCAATTTGGTCAAATTCTCTACTTTATGGCTACAGGCAAATATTACGACGGGCAAGAAGAATGGCCGCTTACTATTTCGCACATGATGAAAAGATTCATAATGTCCTGTCTAAGACCTTTTAAAAGGATCAAGTTTTTCCACCTCAAGAAGACAACCTTGTACAAGGAAGCAGTGAAAACATACCATGACTTCATTGAACTTTAAATTTTGTTTCAGATTTAATGCAGAATATTGATGTCCTACAGGTATATATTAGAAATAGTAAAATATTATCCGTATGTTTGCGTTTTTTAAACTGTTTGCTGTCTTTGTGAATATTGTGCAGGAAGCTATTAACACAGTGTTTGGTTCATCAGAAGCCTTAAAGAAACATATGTCAAGACCTCTATTGGAAGACGAAGTCTATACGTGTGTACACCTGACACTCCCATGGATTGAGCCAGGTCTAATTGTGATTGAGCCAGCAAGTGCGGAAGCTGGAAGCAATGAGCCACTATCCAATTTGATTGAGCCGTTCGGTTATTTTTCCAAAAATCGAATTTTCTTCGTGGTTCGCCAGATGGCACCAATCCCTCCCATGATTGAGCCATGAGACCAAACATCCTCCAATTATTTTGCCTGTGTTCTTACTGATTGAGCCAACATTTATTATTGTGCCGTTCTGCAGAAAATAACTGTTTAAGTAATTACTTTTATTCGCCAATTCAACTGATCGCAGACGTTAACGAAAACAATAAATGCAAATATCAGTTAGCTAAGTCTTGGCTTCAATGCAGTAACCTTGGTCGGGGACAATTGCATAGGTGTAATTGGGGGAGGTTGGGGATGGGGAACCCCCTCCAAGCCACTTTCCAAGCCACCCCGAATACTTTTTGGGAACCTTGGCCCCTCCGGCTGGCTGAAAATGCTATTTTTGGCATAATAGAAATAATTTTTTTGTGGGAGGTTTGGGAGGTTGTGGGTGGGGGTTAGTGGAAAGTTTAAAACGAGGGTTCCCCACCCCCAAAATTGCCGGGGGGGGGTCCCTCACCCCCAAATCCCCGTTACACCAATGGACAATTGTATATATCTTATTTCCAATATGCTTATAGTCATATATAGGTGTATCACCTGTTTGGGTTGGGGGGGGGGGAGTAAAAAGTCGAAATTTGGCTAGGCGGGGTCTCAAAAATTGGAAATTTTCAAAAAACTGTACCCAAACTGTATCCAAATTTTTTCAGCTAAAAATGGCCCTTTTTGGACATAAAATCTACTATTTTCGACAAATCTAATAAAAAACCACTCGTATTGAGTTTTAAAACCTATTTTTAGCGTTTTTAACTGTTTCTAAACATTTTCAGAAAATTTTTGAAAAATTGCAAAACTTTTTGCAAAAATTAGCATTTTTTCTCTTGTTTGGACCCCATTTTAGGGGGGGAGGGGGGTCTGAGCTCGGCTTTGGGGTGGGGAGTATTCGACGTGGTTTATGGGGGGTGGGGGTCTGGCCTCTCTGTGGAGGGGGGTCTCACAGGGGGTAAACTGTAGCCTTGTACACCTATGCTTATAGTTTACTTTTAGGGAGGACTAAAGTGTTGACTAAAGTTTACCCCCCCCCCCCAGAATTTTTGGCACTTATTTAGATGGGGGGGGGGCGATTTTTTCGCCTTGGTCCCCCCTTATGGTTCGAAAAAATTTTTTGTCTTCGATTTGGCTGAGAAGTTGCCCCAAGGGTAAATCGAGGTCGCTGATTTCAAAAATCGAATCGAGAGATCGATCCGATCGATCGGCCGATCAGTAGAATCGATCGATCAAAATCGATCAAAAAATTTTTGTCTCCGATTTTCGCGAAAAATCGCCCCTAGGGTAATTCGGGGCCGCTGATTCCGAATCTGCAGTCGAAATTTCATAAAAATCGATTGTTCGCCCGCAAAAATCGATTTTCACCGATTTTTCAAAAATCCGACAATAACTCGATTTTGGCAGCTCGGATCGAAATTTGGACTGCGGATTCGGAATCAGCACCCCAAAATTACCCTAGGGGCGACTTTTCGCGAAAATCGGAGACAAAAAATGTTTGATCGATTTTGATCGATCGATTCTACTGATCGATCGATCGATCGGATCGATCTCTCGATTTTTGAAATCAGCGACCTCGATTTACCCTTGGGGCAACTTCTCAGCCAAATCGGAGACAAAAAGGTTTTTCGAACCATAAGGGGGGACCAAGGCGAAAAAATCGCCCCCCCATCTAAATAAGTGCCGAATTTTTGTCATATATACTCTCCAAAAATTGTCTGCTACTTCTGTCCTCCCCAGCACTTTTTGGAGCCTAAAACAGCTATATTCTTTCTTAAGATTGGCATTTTTAAAGCTTTTCAAATTTTGGCTTAAAACGTTTGAAAACGCCTCAAACCTTAAAAACAAACCATATTTAGAAAAAGGGATAAAATATTGAAGGCTTTGCATTTTTTTGCCCTTTTGAAAATTTCTGAGATCCACATTTTGGGGAGAGGTAAGGTTGGGGGGGGCTCCCCTATGTTTCGACCTTGGCTTCAGAGGTCGAACATCAAATTTCAAAAGTTCCACATATGAACCCAAAGTGATTTCAAAAACATGTTTCTGGTCCAATAACGATATGATATGATAACTGAAGCATTTTGCAAAACTTAAACCAAATATACATCTGCCAAGATAACTGGATATACGTATATAAAAATTAAGTTTTTGTCCCATTTACTAAACTAATGTTTAACTCGGAAAACCTCGGCATGTTATGTATTATACATATTCAAATTATTTTAGTTGCTTGCAATTATGATAAAATTGACCCTGCAACAGTTGGAGTCTGAGTTAATTACCATAACATTTGTTAAGCTTTATATGCTTTTATTTTTTCTTTTAGGTCATCGATTCCTGATGCATATGCACAGGCGCACAACCTTATTGACTATAACCGGGTCATGCAGTCATTATGACTATTATTTACATCATTCATTGTTTCAATAATTTTCGTTCATGCTGAGTTGCTGGAGTATGCATGCAGGAAAAGTTAGGCTGCATGCATGCTACCAGCTGCATGGTATGACGATGTACAGGAACGACCAGGGAATATAACAGTTAGTATCAGTCGGTCAATCAATCAATGAAGTATATATATACACATATATACGTACGAAACATTTTGGTAAGTTGAAGTGCATTTAATAGCTTTGCATTCTATATTTTGCGGGTCTGCCTTTGCCATGTCCGAGAGACTTTTATCATTACGTCGGCCAGACTTAATTACAGATTTGTGGAGGGTTCAGCCGCTCCGCTGCCAGCACAGTCAGGAGTTTTCGTCTTTCTATCGTGCACAAACCGAGGCTTGTCCAATTCTGCTTCGGCCTCGGTACGCTGGTCTCGGTCCCCGTCTCGCTGAAATTTTGACCTCACCCAACCCTGTCTGCCAGCTATCACAATCTTATATATTACGTATACTCTTAGTCTCAATTGCTTGAAACAACGGCATGTTTGCATTGTGCATGTAAAAATCCTGCATGTTATATATTCAAATGCATGAAATCAGGGGCGTATCCAGAGGTGGCGGTCCAGAGGATCCGCCCCTCCCTTTTCGGAAAATTTTTGAAATTTTAGCTATGTTTGGCCGAAATATAGTCATTTTGGGACCAAATTGCATACGTCCGGATCCCCTTTTCGGTTGGACCCCCTTCTTTACAAAATCCTGGATACGCCCCTGCATGAAATGTAACAACACTGGGTTTCCCATTAAGTAGCCTGTATAACCTGCATTCATACGGTAATAATTTTGATAATAACTGCATGCCAATTAGTGATGGGCACCGGATATTCTTTATATCCGCCTATTTTGCGTTAACGGATATCCGGATATCCGGACATCCGGTTATCCGCCTATTCCAACCTCAAGTTCTAGAAATTTTTTCGTTTTGCAGTAAAAATTTTAATTTTTCTGTCAAGTTTTCGGTACGCTGTGAACTTCTATCATACAACCAAGCCACCTTGGTTTCAAAAATATTTTTAGAGAAAGTTATGAAAAATATTTGAAAATTTTTGGACTTTTTACCAAAAATTTGTTAGTTTTTCATTACTTTGTCTGAATTGTACACGGATATTTGGATATTTTTCTCAAATCGGATATTATCCGGATATAAAAATTATCCGATATGCGGATATCCAGTGCCCATCACGAATGCCAGTAAATGCTGTAAGCACTAATATCATAGAGGTAAATGGGGCAAAGAAACAGTTGAAATCCCAAACAAAATTCTAGGTTGATTTTGAAAAATTATATTCTTTTCAAAACTATTTGTGGTCCAAGACGAACGGTCCAAGGCTGCAAGTTCCTAAAACTAAATATTCGACATGTTTCTGTGTATTTTGCTTTGACATTGTTGCAGCATGCCGGCTCGGGCTTCCATATGGAGTAAAATAGGAGGTGACGAACAAGATCAGGTTAATCTGTTGGCCGAGCTTGCTGTTACTCATGGAGTTGTTGTACCAGATGACAATTCTGCAGTTATTTTTTCTGTTCGGTCTTGGAGGCATGAAGAATGCTGGACGGATATTTGTGCAGAATTGCCTGCTGGTGCGACGGCGAAATGGTGCTATGACCAAATCACCCAGAATCGACGTGGGATTCAGACTGTTATTTGCAAAATTCTTCAACGAGACTGCGTAGACGCTGAGGTACATATGGAGTCTTAAGTTATACTTTTATAGGTCATCTGTACGCAGTTTAGAGGCCATTTAAATTTAAAAATTTTAAAACAAGTCCACAGATTTTACCTCTACGCAGCTGCCCAAATGATAATGAGCACAACAGTGAAGGAGGTCGAGTCTTTGTTTCGGAGCATCTGTGTCGTTTCTTTATCAGAGTCATTAACGGTTGCATCTGAAGCTGTCGAAAGAATCCTGCGCTGTTGTGCGGAAGGCGTCGAATCTGAAGTCTCAACTGTGTTGGAGAAAGACATAGATGATGATGATGATGATGAAGAGGATGACAGCGAAGATGAAGATGTTGAGATTGTAAAGTGGCAAAATCCGTTCGTTATTCTCGGAAAGTCGATTGTCGATGATGTTACATCAAACGTCAAATATTCTCAGGAATCTGGCACTCCTAATCCGTATCATGCACCGGACGTTCCAGATGCATTGGTCCGCATCATTTGGGAACATTTGCCAATGGTAACCGCTGTTCTTCTCCCGTATTATCACATAGGAGATACACGCATCAGTAGTGGATCAGTTGAATCACATCATAAATATCTGAAAAAATCCTATTCGCAAATTCCAAGCTGCCCATAGCCATCGACAACGTCCTCCTCAGATTTCACGAAGACCTGAGTGGAATGCTGAAAATACGGATTTCACGACATAGACACAGTCAAAATGTACATTCCACAGCAGTCCAATCTATCTCGAGCAGGTCCAAAGATAGTTCAGCAGTTCGTCAACCACACGAGCCAGCATTTGCTGATACTTATCCTGATGCCGTAGCGTCTCCTGCCACTGAAGATGTGTGCTGCGTCTGCAGAGAACAGTACAGTGGCAGCCATTCATGTCAAATCTGCCTGAAAAAAGCTCACGCATTTTGTTGCACCATCCATGAAGAAGAAGAGGGATATGGAGCTCAGGGAATTTGCCATTTGTGTAACAAAAATAAGAATGCAAACCAAGAAATGGCCCAGCTGGCAGAAAAAGAATCGTGGCAGCGGAAACCGGCAGCCTCCATCCCTGCTATCAAAAAGGCCCGAACTTACTTTGACAAAAATCCTGATTTGCATCCCAAGTCTATGGACATCAAGCTTCTGAGAAATGGTACGGCCTTGGCTCCAAGTCGGATCCACCAAAGATCTGTGCTCGTTAAAAACACCTGCACATTTGACACTATTGCAACCGCCATCTTGGTTTCTATGGCAGACTCCGCAGCCTACCGCAATGTGGTTGATACCGAAGCAACCGACTTTGTGAGATTTATCCGTCTTTGTAAGAGCAGTTCAATGCAAGCCATCTACAAAGCCAGAGCTGAGCTTCTTTACAACCGAATTGCCTCCCAACAGGCAGATGTAGTCGATTGCTTCATGGCAATAGAAGAAATGTTGATCCAAATTGTGGATTATGGCAAATGTCAGAATCTCAGTATCTGCAGTGACCCAAATTGCCCAGCTCCTTCAGAACAGCAGCAGACTACATCGGTAACTGTTAGTCTGCCAGCTGGAGATGCCTATCCAGGGCAAATATGTAAGTCCTTATCCAGCCAACTGGAAGATTTCTTTCGTCCATACGAAGCAGCCTGTAAGAAAAGGTTCGGCAATCAGGATCCTATTCCCTCAAATGCTGAATTAGATGTTTTTACAGAAAGCGAGCCCATGCTACGGTATTTCTGCAGTGGCTTACGCAGCAAGACCGCACCAACCATCCCTCCACATCTTCTGTTGATGTCCCAGTGGTTGCCCCGCGAAACGGTGAAGACAGCAGACCTGGAAGAAATTCAGTGGGTACCTCTTAGAGAGATACCAACCACTGTGCAGGTTCAGTCCACCACATTTCATTTGCGAGCTTGCATTGACCAAGAACCTGGCCATTTTGTTGCCTACGTCCGCAGATTGGATGGTCACTGGCAGCTATATGATGATCTCAAAACGTGTTGCATACCGGTGTCCAACAAGCGGAAGATTTCTCCCAGAATTTTGGTGTATACCATTTGATTGCTAATTTGCTAACAGATCTTATTTTGAAGGTTCCTATTTCCCATGTTGTATTCAAGCTAGTGATGGACACAGGATATTTTGTCATATCCAGTTATTCACCTATTTTAATTTTAATTTCTCTGAATATCTTTTGCGACGCTGTAAATTCATATCAGCAGAGGCACAGAAAAATGCTTGGAAATATATTAAAATTCTGGAATTTTGCAGAAACTACCAGATTTTTTATTAATTTGTCTAACACACATTATCTGATATATATATATATATATACAAATTATTGTTCTCAAATTGGCTATATATATAAACCAAATTGTAAAATTATATTCAGTGTCCATCACTAATTAAAACTGTACTGACGGTATTATAAATGTGAAAAGACCTGTGCATCCTTGGGTGACTTATCAGGGTGAATCATGAGACAAAAGATGGTAGCCGAAATTGGCGTGGTGTTTCCATAGGTGTGAAAACGTCTGGGTGGAGGGGGTTGGACCTGTAGGTGTAAGGAGGGTGGGGGTGGTGGGGGGGGGATGCCTACCCCCCAGCCCTGTCTTCAAACCCCCTCCCCCAAAAACTTTTGGGGGGGCGTCTCCCGAGGGTGGGGGAGTCGCGCCGAGGCCCAATAAAGGTTCAAAATTTGGAAATTTATTAGGGTAAATTTCGCAAAAATTTTCTAAAAAGTCCAAATTTTTGTCCAAAAATGTTTATTATTGCGATAAATACATGTTTTAAACTATGTTATGGACATTCTGACTCAATATTGACCGACATTATTTTGAACTTGGAAACATGTTGGCAATCAAGTTTTCGCGTTTAGATTTTACTACTGTCTAATGATAAAATTACTTCATGGTTGAATGTTTTTTGGCATTAAAAATGGCTGAAATTGCGATTTTTGGCGTAAAAATTGAAATCATTCTGGGGGAGGGCTTGGGTCCCCCACCCCCACCCCAAATCTCCGTTACACCTATGGGTCTGCCAAAATTGCTAAATTGCTAAAAATCCCTAAATTTTCGATGTTTTGTCATTTTTCGCCACTTTTGCCCTAATCAAGGAGGGGTAGCAAAATCTGTAAATCTGAAGGGGGGGGGGGGTGGCGAAATTTGTCATTTTGGTGGAGGCCCATCACAACATTTATGCGTGTTTTTTGTGAGAAATTTGGAGAGGGGTTAAAAATGTCGTCAAAAATGAAATTTTGACGAATGTTTGAGTGTAATTTAACAATAGCAGGCTGTTTGGTAACTGACTTGGTAACATTTAGTATAACTGTGAAAAAACCAAAAATTGTTTTACTTCTGCAGTAATGTTAGCAATGGCAGGAGCAGGAAAGCCCACATGCCACATGTATAATTGTGGGAGTTTAGGTAGAGGTAATTCTTCCAAGCGACCCCCAGAAATGTTTTGGGGGCCTGCCCCTCGCCCTCCTTTAAATCCCAAAAAGTATTCGGGGTGGCTTGGAAAGTGGCTTGGAGGGGGATTCCCCCACCCCAACCTCCCCCAATTACACCTATGCAATTGTCCCCGACCAAGGTTACTGCATTGAAGCCAAGACTTAGCTAACTGATATTTGCATTTATTGTTTTCGTTAACGTCTGCGATCAGTTGAATTGGCGAATAAAAGTAATTACTTAAACAGTTATTTTCTGCAGAACGGCACAATAATAAATGTTGGCTCAATCAGTAAGAACACAGGCAAAATAATTGGAGGATGTTTGGTCTCATGGCTCAATCATGGGAGGGATTGGTGCCATCTGGCGAACCACGAAGAAAATTCGATTTTTAGAAAAATAACCGAACGGCTCAATCAAATTGGATAGTGGCTCATTGCTTCCAGCCTCCGCACTTGCTGGCTCAATCACAATTAGACCTGGCTCAATCTATGGGAGTGTCAGGTGTACACACGTGAAGTCTATACGCTGAAAAGGCTGCTTGTTCGATACTTGATTAACCAGCCCAAGCAAATCCCTCTGCTCAATACTCTAATTTCAAATGAAACTGCACAGCAAGCGAAAGCCACGATTTCACAAGAGCCGCTTCTTGGAGACGCAACTCCAGGTTTTTATGTGTGTAATGGTTGCGTAAACTCTAAGCCAAGGAAATTCCAAGTAGTGCAGTCCATTCACAATTTTTGTGCCCACGTTAAGGTGGCGCTTGCATTATCGGGATTATAGATATAAAATTTAGACCGATAGCTCAATTTTGAAGAAATCCCAACTAAACTTACTTTGGTTGGCGGGGCATCTTTTCACAAAATTTCGGCAACGGAGACCACGTGCTTGGCTAGCTACCGGTATGGCTTGAAATTTCGAAATTTTATTAAAGCTGCAAACGACAACGTCGAATGCACTAGGTTAAAGAGCATAAAAAGCCCGTTACAACGATGTGCATATCTCTCCTGTACGTGGTTGCAATCAAAAGTTACAGGCGGTTGAATATATGGCAAAGTTACGTTTACCATTCTCAAAGCGAATGCCAATGTAAAAACCTATCGTTCGTAAATGAAGTCTGCACGGCTTTTCACGTTGCTTTTGTGTTGGATTTGTCTATTATTTCATGAAATACATATGCGACTTATTAAAAGCATAATAATTGCGAAAAACTAAAGCGATTAGTGCGAAATTTTTCAATTTGATTTTCTCAAAAATGTAGCTACCAAACTTGCTCAAATTTTGCACGCACGTTTATTTGACGGGTACGCAGGGGCAATGTTTTTAGTTTTTGTTTAAATCGTATATTCCGTGAGATATTAACTTTCAAAGTTTTCGAATATTCATAAAATACTAAAAACTGCATAAATCGAAAAACTGAAAAAATTGCTCCTGCGTTATGTTCATTTGCGCATTTGTGCCAAATTTGAGCTAATTTCATTCAGCCGTTAATGAGTGACAGTGTTTTAAAAATTTCAGCTTATCCCTCTTGTGTAAGTCGCAAGCCAAGCACTGGATTATTCAAATTCTACATATTGCTAGCATTTAGCACCAGCTACCTATGCTGAAGGTTTGAAATAGATTCGTTGGAAAATAAACTCAGGAGAACCGTTCCCGGTAATGCAAGCGCCCCCTTAAAACTCATATTTGGTGTAACCAGTGCAGTGCTAATCACACAAAGCATACGATACGTCGACAAGAAGCCAAATTTACTAGATTTTGATGCAACTGTGGTTGTTTTAATCCAGAAGACCCATCTTGCCACTTAAGGGGGCGCTTCCATTACCGGGACCGGCTCTCCTGCATTCAACTCTCAACCAATCTCTTTCAAATTTTCAGCAACGATAGTTGGTGCTAAGTACTAGTAATTTGCTGAGTTTGAAAAATTTATTGCTTGGCTTGCAACTTACACAAGAGGGATAATTTCAAATTTTCAAAATGGTGTCACTCATTAACGGCTAAATAAAAGCAGCTCAAATTTTGCACAAATCTATAAACGGACCTAATGCAGGGGCACTTTTTTCATTTTTTTGATTTGTGCAATTTTGAGTATTTTATAAATGTTCAAAGACTTTAGAAATCGATATCTCACGGAATTTAAGGTTTAAACAAAAAATGAAAAAAGTGCCCCTGCGTACCTCTCTAATAAACGTACATGCAAAATTTGAGCAACTTTGGTCGAAGCATTTACGAGAAAACTAAATTGGAAAATTTCGCTCTAATTGCTTTTGTTTTGCACATATATTATGATTTTAATAAGTTGCGTAGTGCATTTTATAAAATAATAAACAAATCCAACACAAAAGCATCATGAAATATCCTTTAGAATTCATTTTCGAACTGTTAGTTTTTACTTTGCTAAACGAAATGAGAATGGTCAACGTAAATTTGCCGATTATTCAACCGCCTGTAACTTTTGATAGAAACCACGTGCAGAAGTGATATGCACATCGTTGTAAAGCTCTTTTTATGCTCTTTCATGTAGTGCATTCGAATTAATCGTTTGGGGCTTTAATAAAATCTCAATGTTTTAAGCCATAATGGTAGCTAGCCATGCAGATGGCCCCAGTTACTGAAATTTTGTCAAAACATGCCCCGCCAACCAAAGTAACTTCAGTTGGGATTTCTCTAAAATTGAGCAATCGGTCCAAATTTTACATCAATAATGCCGATAATGGAAGCGCCCCCTTAAGGGGGGGCTACTTGGGTAAAAAAATTCGACCATCACGGATTTCGCTCAAATTGTGCCCATTGATACTCCCTAGGCCCCTACGCAAGCCATTGAAATTTGAGCTGATTTCGTCCAATAATAGAAAAGTTACAGCCATTCAAAATTTCCAATTCCTATTCAAAATGGCCCAAAATCGGAACTTTAAAATTTTCACTTGTGACAACGATATCTTACCCAAATCAAAACCGTTCAAAACGTTCTTTAGCTCATTTTGCAGCTTAATACAATATCTAAAACTTGTCGAAGAGCTTTTTTCAAAATTCGGTTTCTAACTTTTACAGTAATCGTTTATGTGAGGTAACCCCCAAAAATGGTCAAAATCTGACATTTTTCAAAAATTTTCGAACTTTTCAAATATGCACAATATCTATATCAATCGATAGCTTTTTGAATTCTAAAGAACTTTTCTTCTTGGCATAAACGTTTATTTTGCAGCCATTCAAAGTTATAGGACAAAAACCGTATTTTCACAATTTTTCAATTACTGTGTTTTGGGGGTTACCTCACATAAACGATTACTGTAAAAGTTAGAAACCAAATTTTGAAAAAAGCTCTTCGACAAGTTTTAGATATTGTATTAAGTTGCAAAATGAGCTACAGAACGTTTCGAACGGTTTTGATTTGAGTAAGATATCGTTGTCAGAACTGAAAATTTTAAAGTTCCGATTTTGGGCCATTTTGAATAGGAATTGGAAATTTTGAATGGCTGTAACTTTTCCATTACTGGACGACATCAGCTCAAATTTCAATGGCTTGCGTAGGGGCCTAGGGAGTATCAATGGGCACAATTTGAGCGAAATCCGTGAGGGTCGAATTTTTGACCCAAGTAGCCCCCCTTAAACATGCTAGAAACCTCAAATATCTGTTGTTCTCACGGTCTGAGGTCTCACGGTTCTCAGGTCTAACGTCTCCAAATACTGCCATTCTTCCAATGTTTCACAGCGGAGGGGCCACCAGCATAGGTATGGCTGGGCAAAAAAATCTGGGGGGGGTTCCGACGGAGGGCGGCGGGATCCCCCCTAAACTTTCGATTTTATGCCATTGTTGGCCACTTTTTGGCCAAAAATCTGGGGGGAGGGATAGCAAACATCTGGGGGGGGGGGTTGCCAAAATTTGTCATTTCGGTGGGGGGGGCCCACCACCCCCCATCCCTAACACACCTATGGCCACCAGCGACCCTCGATTCACCCTTGGGGCTAACTTTCGGCCAAATCGGAGACCAAAAAATTTTTTCGAACCATAAGGGGGACCAAGGCGAAAAAATCCCCCATTAAAATAAGTGCCGAAAATGCTTGTTTTGCATATAAATACGTAGAAAATTTTTTGGGGGAGGTTTGAGGAGGTCTAAAAAGGGGGCATGCCCACAAATTTTCGCAGAAATTTGGTACCAAATGAAAGCCCTAAGCGAGCTGAGCAACTTTTGTCATACAACTACATGCTCAAAGTGGCTGTAGGGTGCTGTGGTGGGGCGGGGTGGGGACTTGGGCGATTTTCTGTAAAAAATGAGATTTTTTAAAAGTGGTCAAATTTGGTACCAAATGAAAGCCCTAAGCGAGCTGAGCAACTTTTGTCATAGAACTGCATGCTCAAAGTGGCTGTAGAGTGCTGTTGTAATGCTAGTAGAAGGCAACCTGACTACTAAGCACTACGAGTGGGTACTGCGCGTTAGGAAACAGCAGACCTGAAGGAGACGTTGTTCCAGTCGACCTGTAGCAACAACCTCGCCTAAACTCTGGAACAACAGTGGCCCTAACTCAGTAATCGCACAATACAATACCACAAAATTACACTCAGCCTAGTCTCAGACTGCCAGCTTTTCTAACTACCTAACTGCCTACCGAACAACAAATGCTAAGACCTAATCTACAAATATTTGGAGACCAGATTTAATTTTTAAACCTAACTAAACAAGTACGCATACGAGAACAGAAATTCACCAGAATTATTAAAGAAAACCATAAACAAATACAGAAATTACACTTCAGAGAACTACCAATTTCACAACTTACTAATTTACCCAAAAACAGGAATTACAGAGAAATGGAGAACATCCAGTAAATTAGGGGGAGCGCGTTAGAGCTCCCCCTAGAATAGGGAAAATTTGACGCAATGTGTATAATCTGGACATTGTTTGGCCTGGTGCCAGCGGAGGAGTGGACCGATCGGGCTGAAACTTGGTGTGTGAAGAGCCTGTGGGCAGGGGTACATGCTGTGAAAATTTGAGCCGGATCGGCCGGGTGGATCTTGAGATATGAAAATTGGCCCCCCGAGCAGGTCGCGTTTCTCCTCTTTTTTTTCTTTTTCCCCCAGGGGTGCAGGTCGGAAGACCCTTCAGAGCCCTACTATTTTAAGTTTTTTTGTACAAAAAGTCCCGCGATTCCGGGGAAATTACTTTCCGCGGTTCCCGGATACCCCCAGATGGCCCCACCCCCCCGGTGGGGACCCCCCAAGTGACCCCCGAAAAAAACTAAGTTCCAAAATAATTGCACTTCGAAATAGATCGCAGCGAGGGAAGCTGGGCTCTCATATTGGGGTTTTGGAATCACTCAAGGGTGGACTACTGCATAGGCTATATGAGATGTCGGCAGGTCTCCTGTGGCGCCCTGGCCAGGGGTACTAGTTAGTGTGTAAAAGGGGGGGTCTGCGGCCTACGGAGTAGGCAGCCCTATACATAAGAGCTGCTGCGCTGAGGATTTCGTATTCGAATAGGACCCCCTATATGGTGAATCTAAAGGGCCCATTCAGTTTGCTCTAGGAC
>JASAND010031753.1:0-39353 GCA_030248195.1 Trissonchulus latispiculum | reverse complement strand
GTTACAGAAACATTCAGCATATGTATAGTAAAAATTCACCGTCTTTCAATGCCCCTAAGGAAAAAATCTACATAATATATAGGTATGGCAGTAAAGTGATTAAATTGGTTTGTGGAGAACAAAGAACAAGACTCGAAATAGTGATTGAATATTCAAATCAAGGTAATGTATTACAACAAAGCATACAGATGTTTTTAGCCCTATTTGATGCAATCAATAATTTTATAGTTAAATATATTTTCTACTCTTCTGCATTTCAGCCATACAGGTTAGAGTTTAACCAGACACGTGACTCTATCACATTAACTAAAAACAGAATTATTAATAAAGAACGGAATAACTAACCAGCTGATAGGCCTGCAAAACTTTATCCAACAGCTCATTAGCACAATTCAAACTATCCTTGCAATGACGCGACATTTCTAAAATCAAAAAGTGCAGCGTAAGTATTATTCCAAATAACATACGAAAGAACTATTATTATTGTTGTGGGTGGAACACTTAAGTATCCAAAGAGGCCAAGAATTAAATTTTATGACAAACTTAGGTAAACAACGAGAACTTATGCAGAAGGTATGCGTAAACTCGTTAGCAAGAATAGAGAGCTAAAGTGGATGAACAAAAACTAAAGAAAAAGGTTCGGGCTGACACTGTTTAGCTCATAACAAAATTTTATCAAAGAAATAGTCATGTCATAAAAATCCAACAAACCCCCCTTCCACGCATGACAAATCATGTAAGAATTGGCAATTTTCACAGGACACGGCAAACATGAAAGGAGAAAATGTATTACTAAAGTTTAGTTCAAAAAGTTTTTGTATAAAGTTGGTACCCAACAAGGACCCCAGACGTAAAAACACAGTGAAAGGGTGTCTACGCATAAACTTTAGCAAAGGTTACAGAAACTCCGATAAAATGCTGATAGACCATACCGGGCTTGCTTATTATCAGTACAGAAAAACAAAAAATTCTAAATGTAAAGAAAAAACATGATTCAGTTTTTCAGAGACATACGAACGCCAAAGTAGAACTATTGATAGGCATGATATTCAAAAAAATAGCTGCGAAGAACAGCTTGTCGAATTTTTCATGGCCACGCAGATTTTCAAAAGGGAAATTTACGACGTGGAAGTATATAACAAAAGAAAGAAGACAACACAGCTTTGATGGAGGCGACAATAAATTATTCATAGTCCATAGAGTCTTTGATTAAAACTCATTATAGGAAATTTAAAAAAGCTATACAGGGGGGACAAGGATATGCGCAGCATGGAAAACGCGGAAACCCCATTATACTGAATGTATCATGCACTTATGTGCTCCGAAAACAAAAACCAGTAACTTTCAAAAAATGTTAATTTTGTCGAAAAAACATTTGATTCAAAAAATGTTGCTTGTCTTCCGCAGTTATATATCATAGCACAGTTGCAGCGTAATCACAGTTTCTTAATTAATGCTGGAGAAAGTTTTCACATTTCATAAAAATGTTTCATTGTTTCATTGCATTAATTCAGTTATCTAATTGCAGGAAAAATTCCCAGATTCAACAAAAAAATGAGATCTGAGCAGCTACTAATCAGAATTAGCTTTACACTTGCTACTATGTTCAATTAATGATTAAGCTAACAGGTAAATATGATGATTTGTATGGGACAAAGGTTCAGTTGTGAATCTGGATTTTAGCATAACATGTAGTCACATGAACTGAGGTATACTTCATGTCTCACTGCACCTTTTCGCTGTAATTTTGATAAACACCTATTCGCATAAATACGTATATCTTTTCTATCTAAACACTCAATTGAATAAGAATACACTCTCTTAATATGCAATATGTGAAGTTCCACCCACCACTTCCCTTCCTATTACGTAATAAGCGTAGCTAAAATTAGACTACGTACTTTCAAAGTGAACATTCTCAATCAGACTCTCCCCGTCACTGGGATAGGATCTGAGGCTGACGTCATCGCTCCGTCGACGCTCCTCCTCCAAGAAACCGGCGCCGCCGCCAGAGAGATCGCTGGACAGTCGCTGCTGCTGGCGACTATAGATCGACCGATGCTGATCCGCCTCATCCTGTTCGCCAGCGGTCAACAGTTTCGCCAGATAGCTGGTCGTTCGCCGCTGGCCCGGGCCGAGGCCTGGCGACGTTGACGTCGGCGTGCCAACCAGCGGCGAAACGCCGCGTCGGCCCCCCAAAGCAGCATTTCGGGAGCCTAGAGGGCCGCCGCTGGGGCCAGCGGCTCGATCTGGCGTAGAGCGAAGTCCGGGCGAGGACCCACGCCAGGCCGAGGAGGGAGAGTCCTCCCCGTTGACGCGCGACATCAGAAGACGAGGGACGGACGTAGCGGACGCGGACACAATCTGTGACGTGTCAGAGTCACTATCACCGCTGGCCGAATAGCGATCCATATGCCTATAGTTGCGTACATGATGGGCTTTACGCTGAACAGCACTGCTGGACCGACGCGAGCGCGGCAGCGTAGTAGCCTTGTCATAGAAGGAACCGGGTTCGGGCTGGGAGCCGCCCGGCAAATAATCCTGATTCCCACTACCCAGCGGACTAAGGATCTCATCATCCTCTTCGTTGTTGGTAACGGCGGTCCCAGCCCGGCTTAGGTCTGTCCGACTGTTTCCGCGAGAGATCGCCGCGTAGGCGGGTGGGATCACACCGCCCTGTGCCAGGGCCTGTAGACTGTTCAGGGAACGGGCCAGACTGCGACTACGAGCCAGATTGCTGGTGGATCCATCCGCAGCACCACTTCCGAGTTGATGCTGCGGTTGTTGGTGCTCCCGACCGGCGGAGCCAAATCCGGAACCGGACGGAGATTTTAGGATTCCTCCGGAAGCGGGAGAACGACCAGCCCAGCCTCCATGGTGAAGATTGCCATAGGACTTGGATCGGCTGACTCGATCATCACCGAGACCTCCTCCACCACCACCACCGCCTCGATAGGAGGCCGGAGACCCCGCGGCAGCCGCTAACGCCAGGTTTTCTGTGGACTTTCGTAGCCTGAAAATAAGCGCACAATGCAAAAAATTGCTGGATTATGCAGACTTACGATAGGTTGATTTGATTTAAAAAAACATTCATCATCAAACCAAACCAAATGAATTTAGAATTTAGTTTGGCGTTCCAAACACATTATAATAGTAAGTAAATACAAAATTAAGTAAAGTAAGTACAAAATTCGAGCCGAGCATAAAAATGGGCGGTTACACGCCGCATGGAAAATTTCTGGGGGGCCCCTCCTGCCGGCGCGTCTGCTCATCAAGAGAAGTAAAGGTTTGAAACTAATGAAAAAGAAAATAAAAATAAAGGAACCCAAGCGACTAGGAGCGAAACGAGATGAGCGAAAATGGCGAGTAACGTCTAAAAAATGCAAAATAACGCCTTGCTGAGGAAGTGAACAGTGGTGTCTTACTCTTCCTACTATAAACTCTTGACATTACCTATCTCTTAGATCATCAATCCTTCTAGATTTCTGCGTATCCTGTGCGGACGGGTAGTCGGAGCCAGGCTGCGGACTTTGCTGATGAAGGGCGCTCATGCTTTGACTCCAGTTCTTGGACAGAAACCCTCTGCCAGTTCCAGAGGGCTTATCAGACTCGTTATCACCGTAGGGTGGTCGACCGCCCCCACTTCGATAACCAGCAGCATTTCTAAACAAAAGGTGGTGTAGTAAGTAAGAGAATAAGTACGCATAATAATTATTATACTATATATTATGGCCAGCGGGATATTATATACGTTCCTAAATAAAAAGTCGACCGGATCTCTTTAACTTTATCCCCCCCCCCCAAAACAGGTTGGTCAACTTCAAAGGCTTATTGCAAGAGATCAACAAAACTATAGAGCATGATTTATACATCGTTGGAATGCTCGAGATGTGCTCTATTTAATGGTGTAAAGCAGTTTGCTGTAGCTTGCTGCTATAAAAAGTTAAGCTTAAAAGACTATCAAAGTTACCGCTTTTTGCAATTTTTGGTAGTTAAGCTTAACTTTTTATAGCAGCAAGCTACAGCAAACTGCTTTACAGAATTAAATAGAGCACATCTCGAGCATTCCAACGATGTATAAATCATGCTCTAAAGTTCTGTTGATCTTATGCAATAAGCGTTTGAAGTTTACCAACTCTTGTTGGGGTGGATAAAGTTAAAGAGATCCAGTCGACCTAAAATCCAACAATATATCGCGTACACTCTTAGAAATACTTTAGTAGTTTCTACTGGAACAACTCCAGTAGCCTAGAAATACTAAAGACTTTAGTAGGATGGCTGTGACTGGATGGTGGAGTAATAAGTACTGGAGGTGGTCCAGTAATAAGTATTGGAAATGTCTTAGTAAGAAATCACTGGTTTCTCCAGTAGTTTCTACTAAATATTTTAGTAACATTTACTGGATTTGGGTTGTTCAACTTACTGGATTTTCCAGTAATTTGTACTTGATCCAGTATTAAATTGCACCAAACTCCTATGTACAATGTGTCGAAACACAAAAATACTGGATTTTCCAGTAGATTTTACTACTTTTCCCAGTACTATCTACTGGAGTCCTGAAATACCCCGAGCACCAAAAATACTGTATTTTCCAGTAATTTCTACTGGTTTCTCCAGTAATATCTTCTGGATTCCAAAAATATCCCGTGCACCAAAAATACAGGATTATCCAGTAATTTTTTCTGGCTTTGGTAGTAATATCTCCTGGACTCTTAAAATACTCCGGTCACCAAAAATATATACTGGAGTCTTAAAATGTAGCGAAACGCAAAAGTAGTGGTTTTCCCATAACTGATTGATACTGGTAATATCTACTGGACTCGTAAAACACTCTGAACACGAAATTAAATATTGGCCGTCCCAATGGTGTTTAGAGCAGACTAAATTCTACTTACCTACTTATGCAATCTGACAGCAAGAAATGTTGGATTCAATTAATAATTTTTATTTCCAAAAGAAATTGGCATATTTCTAAGAATTTGTAAGGTGGTGATTCCTTTTGGAGTCATCAGCTTTGAACCATTATTACTCATTTATTACTTGGAGTTAAGAATTCATTTCTATCAAAACGTAGCTTAATATTTTTCTTTTAAGAAAAAAATGAAACTAATTTTGGCTTTTGCAGAGTTTGAGACGGTTTGCGTCCCTTAACAAGTAATGCAATATTTGATTTCTGCAAAAATGACAGCTTTCGGAGGGCAAAATAGGAAGGCTGTCTCTATCGATAGCGCAAAGCTCGCTTCAAAACGCAAAAATATAGAGCACAACGAGATCTTTCAAAAGAATATAGCTACAGTATAATGTAACTGTGCAACTGCTGTCCAATTTCTAAAACTGGTAAAAACTGTCTCTTCGACGGGTTGCTGACTGAAAGAGTAAAAGGAACAGAAATTGGAGCTACCGGTAAAAGAATGACTGTCTAAGTTTGTTTATATTCCATATCATCAAGAGAGATCATTAATGAAGAACATAATTCTCAACTGCAATTTATCTGTATAGCGGTTTCAATGTTTTTTCGGAAAACAAACGTTAACACAGCACAACACAAACAAGCACTACGCGAATTTACTCCGAATTTACAACAAAGTACGTACCAGTGTTACCTAATAACTAATGAAAAGCACTGCATACTCATGAGCATTAACAATACTTTTGGTGACCGGACTATTTTAGGAATCCAGGAGATATTACTGGCAAAACCAGAAGAAATTACTGGAAAATCCTGTATTTTTGGTGCTCAGGGCATTTCTGGAGTCCAGTAGATATTACTGGAGAAACCAGTAGAAATTACTGGAAAATCCAGTATTTTCAGTGCCTGGGGTATTTCAGGAGTCCAGTAGATATTACTGGAGAAACCAGTAAAAATTACTGGAAAATCCAGTAGTTGCATCCCCCAAATATTTTTGGGGGTCCAGTATATAATACTGGATTATCTTGTTAAAACTACTGGACAATCCAGTACACAAGTACTCGATACGCTGATGCTGCAATGAGAGTATATAAGGGGATAAACGAATAAGTTTTCAGCGATCAGATTTTGGGCAAGTCATTTGTCCTGGTCTCAGCTTCTGTATCAACAGAAGTTAAGGGGCTCATTTTTGTAGCCGTTATGCACCTGCGTGGGTGCTGACGGCGGTGAAGGCAACGCGGGGGATTTTCCAACATTGGGAAAATCGCCCATTATGAATGGAGTGAAGGTTGAAACGCATACAGTTTAGTTCAGAGAAAATGTGTCCTTTCTAAAAATTCAGTATTTTTCATAGGTGTTCAGACTACATTATATTAGGAACAAAATATTATAATGATCGAGGAGTCTAGTAGATATTACTGGAAAAACCGGTAGAAATTAATGGAAAATCAAGTATATATTTTCGGTGCTCGGAGCATTTTAGAAGTCTAGTAGATATTACTGGAGGAACTAGTAGAAATTACTGGAAAATCCAGTATTTTGGGTACGCAGACTGTATTAGGTGTCTAGTAGAAACCACTGGAGAAAGTAGTAAAGAAAAGCACAGAAAGAGGCACAGTATCACAAAAAGCGTACTCACCCTCTTCTGTAGTTACAGTCGTTTCAAATTCTAGATTACTGGATCTAAAACTAATCTAAAACTAAAATACTGGAGTAAAAACTACTGGAAAATCCAGTATTTTTGGTGCTCAGACTATTTTATGAGATTGGTAGAATCTACTACTGAGTCCAGTAGAAATTACTGGAAAATCCAGTATTTTTGCCCCCCAAAATTTTTTGGGGGGTCCAGTATATTATACTAAATATCTAGTAGAAACTACTGGAAATTCCAGTCCAGTAGTTAGTATGTCAAAGCAGTACAGTGTTCTACATAGATTATCTAGTAAAGTTTACTAGCTATTTCCAGTAGTTTTTAAAATACTGGATTACTTTAGTAGGAAAATACTAATTGCTCCGCTATGTCTTTATCGCACTGGAGCACTTTAGTAGGAAATTACTAAGATTCCAGTACTTTCTACTGGAACATTTCTAAGAGTGTAGGAAGAGACAAAACTTTCTAATAGAAATCAAAATGTTTAGCAAAATTCATTACAAATTTACAACTACCTGCAAGAGAAGCTAAATAAGCTGCAGTAATATTACAAGCACGTTTTGAAACTTTTGCAAACACAATAGTTTTGAGATTGAGTGCGCTCAATTAAATTTTTGTGTTTTAATTCAGTGTATTACTTTCTATTCCAACTTACTACCTCCGCTTAATATAACGCTTCATCCGTGACTTAATACGCAGTGCAAGGATTTAGACAAAGTAAATAATATAACTAAGCCAGAGCATATACTGCTATTAACTAACACCTTTCTGCACCTTTAGACATAGAATGTTAGTCTACACTAGGGTCTACACTAATACGTATATTCACACAAGTATTTAGATTACTCGCTTCATTTCAAAGAGCACACCTGCCGCCTCCGATTCAAATACGTATCACATCACTGATAAGCTGATTAGGAAACAAAATCATTAATAATTCTGGCTGTCATTTATTCGGGTAGAAAAATTTACACGTGCACAAGATTAAATGATTTCATGAATGTTAGGTTGTAGTTATTATTTACAATCAACATTGAAACACTCATACTATAAGGCGCCCACTGAACACAAGCTTGGCGTAGTCCCCTGGGCTTTATCTTAATTTTTCTTTGGAGGGCGCTCTTTGGGGGGAATAACTCTGCGTCGCGGGCGAGACATTTTGAGGGAGGGGGGAATTTTTCAAAATTGTTCTAAAAACATGCCAAAAGTGCGCTATTTCTATAGTAATCGCGCAGCGAAGCGAAAATGTTTGAAAATTTGGCATTTTCAGCAGTTCTTTTCAGGGAAAAAGTTAGTACCAAGAGGGGCACCCATCCACTTTAGGGGGGGGGGGCGAATTTGAGGGGGGGGGGTTTGCGGGGGGGAAGCTCGTTTGTGCCCCAATCTCAACTCTTAAAAAATATTCATGTTATGCTTAACCCTAGCTTCATAGTTTTAAAGGAGAAGGGTTCAACTAAAATGCAAAAACTGGTAAATAGACCCATCCTTACGCAGATTCCGAATCACGACGTCTAATGCCGGCGCCAGGACTCTGACTTCGCAGATGTAGAGCACTACGAAAATAGCCATCACCTGAAATATAATAACATGAAGGGTATAACTAACGGTGTTGCAATCTACTGGAATCTACGACACACATACTGGGAATAAAATTTTGACCGAGTAGCGGCGCAACTTCCCTAAAAATGAACTTTAACATGATAGGTATAAGAAAATGTATTTGGTATATAAAAGCTATACAAGGCAAATATAGCAAGAGGACAAGCATAGGAATAACAGGGAGAAACAAAAATATTAGGTAAACTAAATTTTATAACATCGCAAAGGAAAATGTTGTAAGGCAATGGTTACTTCAGCTTAGTTAGCTAGCTAACACAAATAGGTATGTGTATTGTAATATGCTATGAAGAGTGTATAATAGTAAGGGTATGAAACTCTTACACTAGCATGTACAAATCATGCCAGGTATGCTAGGTTCATTAACTCGGGATCCCTCCTTCCCGTAACTTCCGGGGGAGGGGTCCCACTTTGCACTAATTACACGCTTTTATACAAGCGTGTGTCTGCTCGCTGATGGGCCCACTAGCCTAAGGCTTATGGTAGGTAATTTATTAGTTGTTTTTATTAATTGATTTTAATTTTAATTAGGTTAATGCAATTAAAAAACTAATTCGACAACTTTGTAGCATTTTTTTCTGCTCTTTTCAATGATATAAAAACTGCTGGTCTCTGGAAGCACCTTGCCGTGGTGGACCGGCAGAACCCACCCCCTCCTGGTCTCTCCGGTGGCGGTGGCAACAAATGGCTTCCCCCTTACCTGGCTCCCAATGGAGGAGACCAAGATGCCCTATCAAAAGGGCCCCTACCTGGAATGTCAAGCATACCCCTACCAATGGAACTGTTCAGTCGGGTTTTTAGGAGGCGGCCCTGGTAGACCAGCATACTGGGGTCGCCTCCTACTTCTTGCTGGAGATATCGAAGAAAACCCTGGGCCGGGACGGAAGTGGCCCTGCCCTGTCTGCGGCAAGAATGCCCCAAATAACTGTGTGAAATGCTGCCGATGCGGTCAGTGGGTGCATCTAAAGCCCTGCTCTGGCCTGAACTCCCTCAGCGACTACTACGGTGGATGGCACTGTAGCAGATGTTCCTCCTCTATGAACAGAACCCTCTCCCCAGCTGCTGCGGGCAGCAGCCCGAGACCAGCCCTAACCCACCATCCCCCGCCCTGCCCCCGCCCTCAGCCACATCCTCCTCCTCCCCAGCAGCCACAGGATGTGGTTACCAGTCGAGAAACAGCGAACAGGTCCAATCCAAGCCCACCCCCCAAGGCTATCAAGCTAGTGGTAGCCGCCGTCGCAAGCTGACCAGACTGCGCTTCCTGCAATGGAATGCGGGAGGTCTGTCCTCCAAGGTGGCCTGGCTCAGGCACAAACTGAGCGAAGAACAGACTGACGTCGCCATAATCCAGGAAACCCAGTGGAAGGAGAACCACCCCATCCCCCAATTTCCTGGTTTTTCCGTGGAACACAAAGCCAGAAGGTCTGCCAGGGGGGCCGGCCCAATCAAGGGAGGTGGAGTATTAACCCTTATCCGAGACGGCATTCCCTATTCTGTTCCCCAGACCCGGGTGTTGGCCGCAGACGACAACAACTCTGACGCATTGTTAGTACGGCTGCACCTGGGCTCCCAAGATCTCCAAGTGGTGAACGTATACGTGCCTCCAGTCAGTCGGCTGAGAACCGGATCCAAAAATTTGACCCTGCTGCCCTACCATCAGCCCCGAATGTCCTCATCGGTGGGGATCTGAACTGTCATTCAGATCTGTGGGAACCAGGACGGCCTGGGGATGACCTGGGCGATGCAGTTGCTGATTGGTCCCTTCTTAGCGACATGGTCATACTAAACGACGGAAAGCTGACCAGGCCCCCTGTCACTGCACAGGAACAAGGAACTGCTCCTGACCTGACCCTCTGTCACTCTAGCAAAGCCAGTAGATTTAGCTGGGAACTGCTAGACTCTACTCTGTCTGACCATCTGCCAATCATAACCAGCTACAGCGCCTTAGATCATTCAGAAGCCGGCCCCGCAAAGCCCCCCGGTGGGCATTCAGAAGGGCGAACTGGCCAAAATTCCAGAAGCTCCTGCATGACTATATCCAGCACTGCCGGAACCCGGCCCATATAGGAGTCTACAGGGCTACCACCATCCTACAGGAAGCCATCTTGAAAGCTGCCAGGCGCAGTATCCCCAGAGGGCGACTAAGGAAGCCCAAGCCGTGGTGGTCACCGGAAGCAGCTGCTGCGGTCAAGAAGTGCAAGGAGGCATACCGTGCAGCACAAGCGGATCCTTCTCAGCGGAGTGCCTGGGTCCAGGCCAAGGCAGAAACTAGATCAACAATCCTCAAACTGAAGTCTCAAGCCTGGCAGAGATATGCGACTGAACTCGACCCGCGAACGGATCCTGGCAAAGTTTGGAAAGTGATTCATGCTATTGATGGTAAACGCCCCACCACCAAAGGGGCGGCTCTCCAGCATAATGGAAAGGAAGTGATCTCATACGTGGCTAAATCCAATGCATTCGTCAAAGAATATGCCCGAGTCAGCTATGCCAAGCCCAGTCGGCGAATGAAGGCACTGAAAATCCAGAACGCTCAGTCCCTCAAGGCTACCTGTGGCTGTAAAGGAGCAGCTGCTGACCAACCGCTCCTCTGCCGGCCCTTTACGAGAATGGAACTTAACCTGGCCTTGAAGTCCCTGAAGACAGGGAAAAGCCCTGGCCCAGATGCAATCACAAATGAAATGATAAAGCATCTGCCTGAGTCAGCGTCTACCTACCTTCTTCGCCTGATCAACGAATCCTGGAAACGGCAGCAAGTACCAACAGCATGGCGAAGGGCTACCATCATACCAATACCGAAGAAGGGAAAACCCCCAACCGAAGTGTCCTCCTACCGTCCTGTTAGCCTCACCAGTTGCCTGGCTAAACTCATGGAGTCAATGGTGAAGAACAGGCTACAGTTCACCCTGGAGAACCAAGGTTTGCTCAGTCCTTTCCAAGCCGGATTTCGGCAACTTCGCGGAACAGAAGACCAAATCGCAAGAATAATTCAGGACGTTGCTGATGGATTCCAGAAGAAACCGCCGGCGAAAAGAACCGCACTGGCCATGATTGATTTCTCTAGAGCGTTTGACACAGTCCACAAACACGCTCTAATCAACAAACTACTGAAGATGAACCTGCCCATTTGCTGTGTAAGGTGGATCAAAGCTTTCTTGACAGACAGGAAAGCAAAGGTCTCCTACAATGGTCGACTCAGCAAATGGAGGATTTTCCATCAGGGAGTGCCTCAGGGATCAGTCTTATCACCACTCCTATTCATCATCTTCATCAACAGCATATTGGACGACCTCCCGGAGGGGGTATGTGACAGCATCTACGCCGACGACCTGGCCCTTTGGTCCTCAGATCCCACTATTGCTACTGCCGAGGCCAAACTCCAGCTGGCACTGGACAAAGTTGGAGCCTGGGCAGACAAATGGGGCCTTAAAATAAATGTGGGCAAATGCCAAGCCTGCATTTTCACCACCCATAATCGGCAGTCCACCCACAAACCCTCCCTCCGGATTAGCGGCCAGGAAATACCATACGACCCTCACCCATGCTTCCTGGGCGTGAAGTTTGATTGGAAACTGTGTTTTGCCCCCCATGTAGCAGACGTCAGATCCAGAGCGCAGAAGCGCATCGCCATCCTCAGCGCCCTGGCAGGGCGCAGCTGGGGTCCTTCTAAAGAAGATCTGCGGATGATCTTTATCTCCTACATCAGATCTTTGATGGAGTATGCAGCCTCAGCTTGGTTTCCATCTATTTCTGCCTCAACTGCAGGGAAGCTAGAATCTGTGCAGAATCAGGCCATAAGGAAGATTACCGGCTGCTTGCCGGGCACACCCGCTGACTATGCCCGCCTGGAGGCAAACCTCATGCCATTCTCGCTTCGGGCCAGGGAACTGGTCATGACTGGAGTCGAGAAGGGCCGGCGACTCCCGGAAGCCAATCCCAGAGCTGAAATCTGCGAACGCACTATCCGACAACGCCTGCCCTCCCAAGACTCCTGGAGGGAGTGCGGCAAAAGATATCTGGAATCCACGGAACTGACGGGCAAAAGAAGGGAACCTCTATGCCTGCCGACCGTCTGTCCCTGCGACTACCCTGAAAACCTATCCTGCTTCGACTCAGTCCCAGTTCTGGGGAACAGACGCAAAGATGAACTAACCGACGCGGAACTGCGGACCGCCACCTATGAGGCCCTCAGCAGACTGCCAGACGCCAACTACACCATCTGGACCGATGGGGCAGTCACCGGCGAAGGCAGAAGCGGTGGAGCTGGAGCCATCGTAACCGATGGAAGAGGAAACGTCCTGGCAAACCTAGAAACGGCTGCGGGACACTTGTGCTCCAGCCTAAGGGCCGAGGAAACGGCCTTCCTCAGCTGTCTGAAATGGGTCTCGCACAACACTCCTGAAACCACGGCGGAGATAAGAATGTGCACGGATTCAAAATCTCTGGTCCAAAAAATCCAAAGCGGCCCCTTGAAACCTGTATCAGTCCTGGAGAAGGAAATCTGGGACTATCTCTGCTCGGTGTCCGCTCGAGGTAAACACATTACAATGCAATGGGTACCCAGCCATGTGGGTATAAGTGGAAACGAAGCTGCAGATCAACTTGCAAAATCAGCCGCCTCCCTGGACCAAAGCAACATCGGGGTAGATATGCTATCTGCTAAGGCAGCCATCAAACGCTTTGTCAGGGAAGAATGCCGCAGACTTTGGGCCCAATGTGACAGTGAAAATATCTTCGACGGAAACGTCCCCGTCGACCCAGCTCTGGAAGCTGACTTGAACCGGAGAGAAAGAGTGACTCTCTCTCAGCTACGCTGCAAGGGACATTCCTTGCTCCTTGCGTCTCAGAAATTCCGCATGGGGATATCCCAGACCCCTGCCTGTCCAGATTGTGGGCATGCAGAGGAAGATCTAGCCCACCTTCTTCTGCACTGCCCTTCCCACAGAAACCCCCGACGACGCCATCTCGGAACCAGGCCAAGGCTTGACATTCTTTCCAAGGGTCCTCCAAGGGTACTGGCTTTTCTCCGGGATGTGGGCCGGCTCTAGCCGTCCCAGCCACATTGGATTTCCAGGATTGGCCCAGGAACAGGAAGAAGAAAGATATAAAAACTGTTGCACACATTACATTCATTTTGTATTATGCAACAATTTTTATATCATTGAAAAGAGCAGAAAAATACTACAAAGTTGTCGAATTAGTTTTTTAATTGCATTAACCTAATTAAAGTTATAATTAATTAATAAAAATAGCCTACTGTAAGCCTTAGGCTAATGAGCCAAACAGCGAGCAGACACACGCTTATATGAAAGCGTCTAATTAGTGCAAACTGGGACCCCCACCGGAAGTTGCAAAGTTAAGGGGGGGGGTCCCCGAGTTAATGAACTGAGCATACCTAGCATGATTATTTTGTACATGCTAGTGTAAGAGTTTCTTATACTTATCTATTATGTACTCTTGATGCTATGCACATGGCGGCACGGGCTTACGAAATGTGCACTTTTTAGTTTCTGCGATTAACGTTAGTGAGCAACTAAATGCATATTAATACGAACTGGGAGCAAACAAAAAGGAGAAGCGTGGTTCGGAACCCAGCAAAAACTAACACAAAATGTAGACTCAGGTTTAAAGTTTTAATTTTTAACAATTCAAGCTGTACATTACAGCATGGTGTTTAACCGCTGTTATTTTTCCAACTTATAATTGTTGTCAAGACTAGTGAAACAATTCAAGTGCAGTGCAAAATAGCATTTAAAGTGATAATTTTTCATGCACCTGACCCATTCTGCAAAATGTCAACGTGAACCCACAAAACCAAAAGAATTTGCTGCCATGAACTTTAGTACATAATGCATAAGAGTACGACAAGCGACACAGCGGGAGAGACAAGGGAAGAAGTTTCTCAGACCAGAAAAAGGGATGTCCCCCTGAATGCACAGACTGCAACTGTTGCGACCAGACGTTTGTCACAGTTTTTCTATAACTGTAGTACATAACAGAACTACCATTGCCATTACCGTTAGTAGGTGCTAGGTCAACAGAAGCTTCAGCTATGTCAGAAGCAGCATTAGTAGCAGAAGCGGAAGCATTGAATAGGTTAGGCATGGTTCTACGTCGATACTTGCGTCTAGCAAAGGACGAGAGGGTGCGAGCCCGCATGGCAACGCTCACGTCCACGTCAGGATTAAGCGTCTGCGGCAGCGGCGAGGACGCTTTAGACGCTGACACGCTGACGCGATAGTCCGCTGAAAAGAAGGAACAGGAAATTGGGAAAAACAGGAGAAACAGGAGAACATGCAATTATAAGGAAATACAGAAAAAGCAGGGAGTGCCGAAAAATTCTGTAAGGGTTAAATGAAAATACAGTAGGTGGAGGACTCCAATAGCCAACAATGTTTGAAATTTGTGCTGAAATGTAAACTAGGAAAAAACTTGTCAAATTTTTTGAATTCTCTAAATCTTGATGATAATATATCAAATTTTCATGCACTGGCAAAGACTTTTTAACAGAATCTTTTTACAGGAATAGGAAACTATCTAGAAAATCTAGGCAATTTTCAAAATGGAGCGATGATCCGGTTTCATAAAGGAGTGCAGTGATGTGACTCCAACACCCATTCCAAAAAATGCAGTGAGCTGTGTGATGCTGTTATCCTTCACCGTGGTGATAAAAAGGGAACAATACGCAAAATAGTGCTGAACTTTATAACTACTTCAGCTTTAGTTGTACGTAATTAGCAATAGCTTGGTGGTTAGAAACAGTTAACAATCCAACTAGACTGTTATATTATTTATTAGCGACTAACCAGCACATTAAACAATTAATTAAAACTAAAATCAGCACAGACTATGAAACTAACTACTACCAGCACTACTACGCAATAGTCTGAACAGGTGTAAAGGGAATACGATGAAAACATCATTCTAAAGTGGTAAAAATCAAGCAGAAATTGGAAAAACCATCCACGGGAAAGGATTTAGATTACATTCTGTTAATGAACGAAACATGAAAAATGACTGAAAATGAAAGTTATGAAAGTTATGAAAAACGAACCGGCAACCTTCCGCTTATACAACCCACAGACAACACACTCTGTTACAATAGAGTATTGGTGGATGCATGACGGGCTTCACCGCCAAATTAACTAATAGATTAACTTTTTATTAATTAATATTAATGTCACATAGGGAACCTGTGATGTTAGAGTTTTTTGCAACGTACGTTTACTGGGCAGCTGTGAGGAGGGCTCAGGGCTGTGCGTTGAGGATTTTCGAGGCGACGGTGTCCAAAGTTGGGGCGATTCGGGGGCCTCCTCAAGATGACGTAAGGACTGGCCAGAGGACCTGGAAACATTTAAATTATTAAATTTATGAAAAATTAAATTAAAATGCTAAACTAAACTAAAAACTAAAGAATAAAATTTTGATTTCTATGGACCAAAAACTTTTAAATTTGTATGGAACCATACTGGAGGCTGATAAATTCAAAATTTTTCAAGTATTCACCAGGCACCAGTATGCCCAGATAAAATTTGAAAGTTACTGGTCCAAAAAATCAAAAGTCAGGGCGAGGAGGAGAGCGCAAGAGAGTGCTTATCTCCAGACTCACAGACTGAAGCCAAAAGTGACAACTCAAAGTTTGGAAACGAATTCAAACTTACGCTTGGTTCGATTGTGTCTGGGAGGCTCAATCGGTAGAGCGTTGGTCTAGAAAGCCAAAGTTTCTGGGTTCGATTCCCCCATCTCAGGCCCGAATTTTTCGGGTCTTAAGTGCCGTAGTGACACATCTTAGTTTCGTTCGTTCTTTCGCATTGCACACAGTACAAACTGAAAGGGAGGACATACGTTGGTTTCCACAGCATTTTGGAGCCAGAAGTGGCGGCCGTGCTTCGATCCGTGGACAGGTAGCCAGAGAGACTGGAGGTCGCCGAAGAGCTGGGCCGAGGACTAGGCTCCGCAGAACCGGCGGCCCCAGCGGTCACAATCTGTAGCCGGGTGCTGGCTGGTCCGTCCTGCCCAGGCTAAACGGAAGAATTAAAGAAGAAAGTCATGTATCGCCGAAGGTTCGAAAAATTCGAACATGCCAACGCAATGTCTAATGAGCAACGTCATACCATGCCCGACATAACAAAGCAAGAGAATTTTCACACGGATTATCGGTTATGGCAAAATATGTAAAACTTGACTGACTCTGGGTGTAATTAAATGATTTTTCATTTTTCGAATTTTTTCAGTCACATTGATTAGGTAAGGCCTTAAAAGAAATTTCTTTTAGCCAGCCAGCCTTTTAGCCAGAAATTTCTTGTCAGCCAAAAATTTAATGTTTTAAAATCAGACCAGTAATCAATTATTCTAACAAGAAATTGAAACTCAAAAGGACGATAGTAACAAATCAAACAATATACATCTAAGACACAGGCAGTGCAGTAACGATCAACATCTAATTTACCCCAATTTTACAAACAGAAAACTCAAAAATTTGGACAAAATGAAACATTCAGCCTACCCGATGGGGAGTATAATTGGCACCAGGTTCATCAGATGGCACTGATCTAAAACATCGCAATGAAACAAATCAAATAACGTATAGCAAAATAAAAAAGCATTAACACGTATTTAGGATTTGAAGTCCGTATTTTAAAATTAACAAAACTTTAAGTAAGTAACAGAAAAAAATCAAAATTCATCAAAATTAAAAATTATCACACTTACCTCTGTGTGGGGCCAGGCCCCGTTCTTTGCAGATACTTTGATGAAATACTCTGCCGGCCAGCAGCATTCCTATCCAATCCACCGTTCACACCGGCTGTGCTGGCGGAACCGCCTGTAGGCGTACCACGTCTATCTGAAATGAAACAAAAGACCTTAGTTCAGTGATAGTAGGAGCGATTTTATCAGTCGACATTTTGAATATAGTAGACAAAATTAGAAATATGTGTTTTAGCCACCTGGGGAAGTATTCGGAAGGATGCCACCCCCACCCCCAAATAAATGACCTCACCTATAAGCCCAAAAATTGCCAAATTTTACCACTTTACCCTCGAAAATTTATTCGACTTAGCCGGATTCTTAAACAAATTTTCACCATTTTAGCTTAAAAACACATAAAAATAGTTATTGTCAGCGATTCTCGCAGTGTTTAGTGTTTTTACACAAAAAATAAAAACTTGGCAAAAATACGCGCCTAAATTTTGGCCTATAAGTAAGCCCGAATAAACAACGAGCAGATTAACTTGACTGTGAGTAAACTAAAAGTAAGAAACCAAATTTTTTACAATATTATATTATGCTAAGGAAAATGTCTAACCCGAACTTTCATCCCAGTCATGTGCAGTTCTCTGCTGTTCCGCTATAAAGGCATGCACAATGTTGGGTGCACTGTTGGCTCCCAGATCACCAGTTTCAGAGATGTTCACATCTTCATCGCTCAAATCTGAAAATAGAAAAAAGAACAGAAAACAAGACATTGGAAAAAAGCCATTTTATCACAGAAACTAAACTGAAAATAAAAAAAAGAACAATTAAATGACAAGACATTGAAAAAAGCCATTTTATCAATTGTCAAATAAACTAAAATAAAACTCAACGGACTGAAAAACTAGCCTTTCAAAAAACCAAGCACTTTTTGAATTAAATGTTCACTAAACGTTTACTACTATTACTCGAAAAACCTGCCGTCAAAGACACAGTCAAAATGTAGAAAACTTTCTATAGCAGTTCAAAAACGCATACCACCAAAGGAGTCACTGCGTTTGTAGCCTCCCATCACAGCATTATTGATGTCAGTGGACGAAGCGCCTCCGCGCATCACATAACTCGACCGATCACGGACCCGGAATTCCTGATCCGGATTTTGGGGGGTTTCCGGAATATAGATAACAGGAGTGGCGGCGGCCTCCCTTTGATCGTCCTCAGGATCATCCAGGTTAATGTAGAATCGGTTGGATTCTACTGATTCGTTGAATTCCTGAAAACAAGATTAAACCACTAATCAAGAATTAACTTAAAATATAAAGAAAATTAATTTTAAATTAGAAATTAAAAAGCAGTCAAACAAAAGAGGAAAAAGAACATTATTTACCGGTCGATCCAAGTCAGCCTCATTAGAATCTGAAACCAATAAGTAATGAGATAAGGAATACACATTGAAGAATTTTATTAATCTCAAAGCTAGCCAAACCAGTATTTTGGTTATGCGCATGCGCAACAATTTCTTACGCACAGCGGCAAAACTAGGGTACGCTTTTAATGGTGCACAAAAATGCGTATCATAGCACGTCACAACCATCATAAGATAGCAGTTTTAAGCAAAAAACCACTAAAGAACAACACGAAAAAAGAAGATTCAAATTTGTTCCGATCGAAATTGTAAACCAGTCTGTCAAAAGAACAAACAATTCTGTAGCATCAGAAAAGCAAATTTATCCTTCCTTATTATGTGCTCTTGATCTAAAAACTACTACCACACTATGTATACCACAGCTATGTATGTACCACTATATATCAAATCAAGAAAACTTCCAAAAATCACATTAATAAGTAACCACCAAAGCCCAACCTCTCAGTTCCGGTGAACCACCAACTGTCAGTCTAATGGAGCCACCGTGAGATCTTGTGGCCCACTTTCCCTGAGCCACCGGCATCGGGGTTCGTTCCACAGCCGGCAGACTGGCCGCCGATCTTGTAGTCATATCGCCGTTATTGGTCTAAAAACTATTTAGATTATTTATTGGTGGTTATTCCTGGGGGGGCACTCCCTCCAATAAAAATAAACTTCACCACCTTAACAAAAACGGTGGTACCCGCATTAGATACTAAAGTTGTCACCTTAAAATGGTAGTAGAGGGCAAATTTTCAGAAACTGCCATTAAATTTTGAGATTACTACTTAAATTTAACCACGATGGAAGCTAGAAAACTAGGGCAGTTTTTTGGCACATTATTGGCTAAAATTTCGAATCCTCTTCCCTCAAAAACAGAAAAGGCTGGTACAAAATAAGGATAAGAAAATACCCCCACTACTTTCTTATATCTTATTCGCCCAACATTACTAATACTACGTGCTGTTCTGCAATAAACCAAACCACTCCGCAAGATAACCAATTCGTCAAACAACAGGGGTCGGTTCCATAAAAGTTTGCGAGTACCAGACTCGACAACTAGACTCATGCTAGTTGTCGAGTCTAGTGCCGCAAGTGTACCATAAAACCCTTGCAGTCGAGTAGCTACTAGCACTCGACTTGCGAGTCTAGCTTCTCACAAGTTTGAACACTAGTAGACTAATCGGGTTCCATAAAACTTTCGTCTTGCCTTGCTAGTACGCTACTAGCATCCGTCTAGTTATCTAGTCTATTTTCACTAGAGAAGTGATAATTAAAGTTTGATAACTTTTTCATTTTTTATCAAAATAGACTCAAAATCAAGAGACGCATGTTTTTGAATCTTTTTTCGAATGTCTGCAATTTTTCCAGTTTCATTGAAATTTGAATTTTCTGCGATTTTTTATATGATTATGGTTATTTTTTGGCGAACTCGCACTCGCAGTGTTAGTCCTCGCACTAGCACTGCTAGTTTGTCGAGTCGCCGCACTCGCTTAGCTAATTTCGTCGACTCACGCTAAAAGTTTTATGGTACACTTGACTCGACGACTTGCACTAGCATTGCGAGTTCTCGCATGCTAGTACCAGCATGCGAGTCAAAGTTTTATGGAACCGGCCCCAGGACTCAATAAAATACCCACATCCTATCTAAAATGGCGCTAACTGTTTTTCCGTACCCAGCTACCCTCTACACACCTGTGAGGCTAGAGCCCAAGTCGGTAGCTCAAAGCTGTCGGCTGAAGCCAGGCCATTTGTGGCTGTAATGCCACCGGCGGCAGGATTAGGTAAGCCACTGTGGTGGCTCTGAACGGTGGCTTCTGTGGCCCACCCGTCTTCCTCAGGGTCCTCAGGTGGCTCTCCAGTATCATCACTCTCCTCATCTGTATTGGCGCTGCCCTGTGTCAACTGGCCACCTCTAAAACACAAAAATAAGAGGAACAAACTATACATAGGCTATAGAGATGAGCACGGGCCGCACGTTTTCGGCCGGCCCTGCCCGCCCCGCAAGCTGACAAAATTGGGCCCGGCCTGGGCCGCCCAAAGCAAATTTCCAAAATTTTAATAACAACGTTATTTCAAAGACCTCAATGCATGATGGAAACGCTAAATTATGCTAGGAAATGTTACATTTTGCTGTAAAACAACCAGATCGAGTAAATGTTTACCTAATTTCAGTGATTCCACAACATATATTTTAGAATCGATCCGGCCCGCAGTTAAAAATTTTCTTGGCCCGTGCCGAGCCGGGCCGAAATACTCATCTCTAATAGGCTAAGAAAAAAAGCTAACCTATAGGTTGCACATAATTGTACCACTCAAAACTTTCCAACTTTTGAGCTCGCTGTGGCCTCCAACATTGTCTCTTAAAATATCCCAAAACCACCGTTTTCAAAAACCGATTATGCAGGATAATCATACCGAACACTGCCAAATCCTTTCTGTCGCAACTGTTCCAGACGCTGTAGCATTCGATTGGTCAGCTCAGTGCAAAGTCGCCACACAAATATACAGCTAGAAACAGAGAGAAAGCAACGGAATTACAGAATGGAGTTACAATACACTGTAATACTCACTCACTCCAAAAAAGTTATCACACAAAGCTTTGCTAACCCTCCCAAAAACTCACATCAGACAGATACAAGCATGGATACGTTGTTGTAGATGAGTTGAAAAATGTAGAAAACGTTTTTGACTGAAAAGCGTCAGAGATGCATACAGTCAGAAAATGCAATTTTAAAGAAACTTCTACTATTCACATAGTATTAGTATAACAGCGCGGCGTAGTTTTGTGCACATGCATATATACATAATAAAGTGTTGTGTAGTAACCATACTAAAACTTTTCTAACAGTTACAATGGATTGAAGCTAATTCAAATCTGCGCTGTAAGTTTGCGTGTGTATGCATATGCGTCAGTACATGCATACGTTACGTATGTAATAGCTTATAGGACATCGGCTTATTCAAAAGCCGTTTTTGCATTGTACAATTTTTAAGTCTCACACGTTCTGTCACTCACTGTAGCAAAAAAAGCAAAGATTTAATATCGTGGAATAAAAACCTCTCCAGGAGGTTCTTTTATTCTAAAACTTTCGCAGAATTAGTCAGTGATGAACCAAGCTTTGTTAATTCACTTTCTTAGTAAGACTAGATTCATGTAGAGTATAGTTCGCAGATAGCTGCAGTCCGTGTTCTAGCAGTGAATACAAAAGCTTGCTCAAACCAGACTCCAGAGTTTAGAAAAAACAACTGTACGGTCAGCTCAGCTTTTACCGACAAGCAAAAAATTCCATAAACTTTTCTGAATCCTGAGAATCTCTTAATATAATCTTACCATAACAAAAAATTTTTTCGTATTTTTGCTTAAGGTGGTGATATCCCCTTGTGCAGTGCTTCAGTGGTGATTTTTTGAAACGCTATAGCTTTCGCAATTTTGGGAGTTGCAAAGAGCTTTATATATACATCGTTTTAAAGCTTATTATCTATACATTCACATGAGCTTACGAAACTGGCAAAATTAGCAAAAAATAGCAGAAATTTTCTGAAATGCTGACATCTAACAGGATGCCTACAGACCAAAAATTTTCGAACATCGATTTCTCAAAGAAGAATCGGCCAAAAGCTATTTTTGTGCCATTATATGAAGGACATATGGGCCGAGGGAAGCTTTTTGCATTTGGCTCAGCAGGTCTTAACGGTCGAGAAAATCGGCCAAATGCACGGTAACTCGAAAATTCGCAATTTCGCATTGAGTTTTCTTGCTACTCGATACGTTTTAGCCCAAACCAAGAAAAACGTCCCTCCGCAGAATACGAATTTTGATTCTGCCAAAAATCTACGGAATCCGTCGAGCGGTCTTTGAGAAATCGATGTTCGAAACAAAATAATAGCAGTTTTGCCAAAATGGTTTTTCGGCCAAATTTTTGGCTTAAAATAATAAAGTCCGGCTGATAGGCATTCATAAAATGGGCATTTGGACGCTGTATCGATTAAGTATAAATAAGCCAACTTCGTCCTTAACATGTGGCAGTAATTTTGAAAAACTGATTGCCTCAAAAATGGCCATTTTTTGACCCTCAAAACAGTTTTTGCTTATACTGACTTAACCACTGGAAATAGCTCAAAGGTTGCAATAGCAAAAATGTTCATTTTCGTGTCCTCTTTCCAGCCATAAGAACGAAATCCGTGTCTTGTCTAAATACTGGGAGGTTATTTCGTAAGTTTTAGCCATTTACGTAAAGGATTAAAGCCGTATGAGTCAAAAATACCAGAAAGGAAACCAGCACCTTAAAGAACACTTAAAATTAGCCCATATTTTAGCGAGTTTTGAGCAGTTTTTACATAAAACAATGTAACAATGCTGCTTAACGTAACGTAACGTGCTTGCTCCGTTTTAGATGAGCCCCCCGTCCAATAAATAATCGCCTAAAGATAGCCCCTTTCACCCCCTCTTTATCCAAAAACCTCAGAAAAAAGGTCAGCCAGACTGACCCGTCCGCAGAGACTGTGATCAGATGACGACAGTCCGGGGTGAATCGGAGGCCAGTGACCACCTCAGAGTGACCAGCCAGACTGGCCAGACAATCGCCCGTCTTCAGATCAAAGACTGCCAGGCCTTTGTCACTGCAGCTGGTGGCCGCCAGCTGACCAGATCTGTCCAGTTGTAACTAGAAATAATAGAGACCAGAAGGATAGCACCATAGCTAACAATAGTAGTAATAATAAAAACCTGTATTTACTTTAGCGGAAGTGGGGGGGATAATTTTTACTTTAATTTAATTTAATTTCTTTTATTAATTACTTTTTTCAAAAATACGTATATATTCCAGAATTTTTGGGTATGAAGCTGTTCTTTCCCTCATTTTTTAAAAATTGTGTTCCTATCTATCATCTTTGATGACAACTTTTCACATGTTTTGTTGAGATCTTTGTTAAAATTAAATCCCCACGTATGGTTTTCTCACCCCACAAAGAAAAGGGAAGGGAACACTCTCTAATTTTTTTTCACCCAATGTGAGTCCAAAAATAAACAAGAAACAGAAACAGAAAATAACAAATACAACTTCAATTTCTTTTTCGTCTCTTACGTAGGCATGGAAACCATATGTTGAGACGGTGGCATATCTCACCGACATCCCGGAGACACATTATAATTACGGATAAACGATGGACTCAGAAATAAAAATAGGTAGTTAGCAGTAAGTTTCCAACTCCTTACTTTTCTGACAGGTTTTTTGAGAATCTGAGCTAAACTCAGCTACTACTGTGATGATTATATGCTATTCAATCGGTGTGCTGGCTAAAGGTCTTCAACGGGTATATAATTAGAACATAGGAAATGAGACTAACAGAATTGTTTTCATTCACATTTTGCCTTTCATTCACATATTTTCCTAAAAAATATTCCAGAATCCAGATGATTTATTTACCACCAACCTTGATTAGCTGCCCATCCTCGCTCAGTGCTCCTTTAAGACTTTTGCGTTGCTTGCCGGTGGCCAAATTGAATACACTAAAATAGAGGGAAACATTCAATCATTAGCAACAGTCAGGGGCGCACCCAGGATTTTGAAAAGGAAGGGGTCGAACCTGAAAATTTTCCTATTTTTTAGTTTTATGCAATGAAAATAGCTCAGTTTTTGCGTTCTCCCCAAAAATTTCGGGGGGTAAATCGGATAAAAAGGGAGGGGTCGGAACCCCCAAAACCCCTCCCCTGGGTGCGCCCATGGCAACAGTTGTATATACAAGAAATAATAAGACCAATAAACTATAAGAACAGATTCAATATTTGGTGAAGAAAAGTAAGCAGCAAAATAGTCACAGAAAGATTTATACGTTTATTAGGATTGGTTTTTTTCGGGAAAAAGATTGCAGGAAAAACTTTTTTCCGGTTTTTTCCACTTTTTTCATTTTTCTCACGCATATAAGTCGTTTTGGGCATATTTAATAGCCCCACAGGGCTAATGTAATTACACAAGCGCTTACAAAGGGTCCAGTACAGAGTATATGTCGTAGTAATTTCTGTATTCAGTAAATACAGTATTTACTGACAGCTTTCAGTGAATACGGTATTTACTAGTAAGAATGGTATTTTCTTTAAACTTCCTATCTTTACACGTAAATACCATTTTTACTGAAACTCGTCCAGTACGTAAATACTGTATTTTCTAGTAAATTCTTATTTTGTCTTAAACGTCTTTGTCTTTGTGTGTGGCAACGGATATAAAAGGCAAGCCGACGTCATACTTATTGTCAAAAGGTAGGCCATACATAATCACGATATGTGCAAAGGGGTGCATGAAGATAAACTTCAGAAGTTAAAAATATTAGGTATATAGTTCACAAAATTATAAAATTAAATTCTGTTAATAAGTTTCTAAAATCAGTTATGTGTATTTTACGTCACTTAATGGTTTTAAACATGCCTACGTTTCCTAATTTAAAAATACACAAATAGCGACTTTAAACTTTTAAGTAAACTGGTGTATCAGCAAAACTGTTATAAACTTCAGAAGTTCAATACATAAATTAATTTACAAAATTACAAAACACTTTAATGTTAAGGGCTGTGTTTTTTTTTTGCGAAAAAAACTGCGAAATTCCGCACTTTTTTTGAAAATTCCGCAACTTTTTTCGGAGCTCTGCGTAAAGTTCCGCAAAAAATTTTGTCTTTGAGTAGACATTTTCAGTTGTCTCAGATGAAAAATAAACGTGTTTCTGATACTTTTTGAAGAAAATTTTCAAAAAATTTCGCGCCTTCGGCGCGTATTTCAATATACTTATTACGTAGACACCTTTCAATCTTAGCTGAGAGTTAGAATGCCTAGTGACAGCTATGCAATGAAATTCTTTTAGCCTTGAAACCATAACATACCACAATTTTAAACAAATATTAACCTATTAGCAGTTTGCTTATATCTTAGGATTTTACTGACAGTCGAAACTAAACTTTTGAGAATTTCCACTAAGGATTTTCCTCGGTTTTAGAAAATTTTCTCAGCTTCTGGGGGCTCCGCCCCCAGACCCCCGTATCTCTTCACTATTAAGTCTTCTTGTAAAACACGCTTATGCATGCTTCGACTTTCGAAAAATAGTTATAACTTGATTAGTACCATGCTTTAAATATTAAAAATGTTTACTAAAATTCATTAGTTATCTTTAAAATACTAAAAAATAAGTATTTCGCAATTTTTTGCGAAATTCCGCAAAAAATTTTGGAGGACTGCGTAAAAGTTCGCAAAAAGTTTCGACGAAAAAAAAAACACAGGTTAAGGGTCTTGTCTCGTTTACCCCCCCCCCAGTACTCAAAATCCTTAAAACTTGACCAAATGAGCTAAAATTTGGTGTGGGTATGTTTTCGACCACGCTGAGTTCAAATATCGCAAAATTTTTCGATTTCGCGAAATTCGAAATTTTTCGATTTCTAAGGGGGGACCAAGGGAAACCGAAAAATTTTTTGTCTTTGATTTTGCTGAAAAGATGTATATAGGGGTTTTCGGGGTCGTAGAACACGAATCTGAAGTCCGTTTTTCGTTTCAGCTTTTCGTTAGCTCAGAATAAGCTAAAGCTTTAAGCTTAAGATGTAAGCTTATACTGAGCGAACGGAAAGCTGAATCGAAAAACGGACTTCAGATTTGTGTTCTACGACCCTGAAAACCCCTATATACATCTTTTCAGCAAAATCAAAGACAAAAAATTTTTCGGTTTCCCTTGGTCCCCCCTTAGAAATCGAAAAATTTCGAATTTCGCGAAATCGAAAAATTTTGCGATATTTGAACTCAGCGTGGTCGAAAACATACCCACACCCAATTTTAGCTCATTTGGTCAAGTTTTAAGGATTTTGAGTACTGGGGGGGGGGGTAAACGAGACAAGACCCAATGTTAATACAGTTAACTCTATTTAAAGTTTTATTTAAACTTTATAATATAAAGTTTATATATTTAAAGTTAAATTGATTTTAGAAACTTATTAACAAAAGTTAATTTTATAATTTTGTGAACTGCCTAATATTTTTAACTTCTGAAGTTTATCTTCATGCACCCCTTTGCACATATCGTGATTATGTATGGCCTACCTTTTGACAATAAGTATGACGTCGGCTTGCCTTTTATATCCGTTGCCACACACAAAGACAAAGACGTTTAAGACAAAATAAGAATTTACTAGAAAATACAGTATTTACGGGGTCTGGGTAAAATCCGGCCCCGGACCCGGCCCCGGCCCCGGCCCACCTAGGTAAAATCCGGCCCCGGCCCCGGCCCCATCACTGGGTAAAATCCGGCTCCGGCCCCGGCCCCGGCCCAGGGTAAAATCCGGCCCCGGCCCCAATAAAAACCGGCCCCATTGTACAATGAGCGAGAATTATATATTTTGTAATATCTATATATACGAAAGCTGTTTATGGCACAAATGAATGCAAACAAAGAGAGAAAGTTCAATGAAAAATTCTTCTTTTGTGTGGCCCTATATATGACCTTTACCTGTTTTGACCTTTATACATTTATTTGACCAAAGTGTGTGCAATATACTCATGCATAGACAATGTATTGTTGAAATGGCATAAACAATAAACACAATGTAGACTCTGCGTGAGGAGTTATGCAAGATTATAATTGTTTAACAGTTATATAGAACTTCTATTTTGAAATTCTATTATATGTTACTATGTAATGTATAGAATTTTAAAGTAACTTTACCGTTACTACGTAGCTTCAATCAATAGACATGTATATATTTTCTGAAAGCTGACAAAAAGGCCATTAATACTGTGGGGATAAGATTATGAATAAACCTTTTTTAAGGATTTTAATTTTTAAGGCTCTTTTGCGCTTTCCCACCTCCCAGCCCTAACTTTTGATTTTTCGGATTCGTGCTCAGCGCCCCAGAAAACCCCTGTATGCAAGTTTTCAGCAAAATTTTTTTGGTTCCCCTTGGTCCCCCCCTTACCAAACTAAAATTTTAAATTTTTTAAAATTTTTTTAAAAGCTTAAAATTTTTTTAATTTTTGAATTTATCAGCCTCCAGTATGCACCCACACCAAAGTTCAAAGTTACTGGTCAAAAAAATCAAAAAGTTAGGGCTGGGGGAAAAGCGCAAAAGATCCTCCGAAGACAGTTTCAGTTCTGTTTTCCATTAAATCAATTAAAAATTAAATTAAAATTTAATCTCGTTTACAACTCTAGTTCATGCTGAACTAAGTAAAGGCTGAATCAAAAAACGGACTCCAAAATCGTGTTCAGCGACCTCGAAAACGGGGCCGGGGCCGGATTTTACCCAGACCCTATTTACGTACTGGACGAGTTTCAGTAAAAATGGTATTTACGTGAAAAGATAGGAAGTTTAAAGAAAATACCATTCTTACTAGTAAATACTGTATTTAATGAAATCGGCCAGTAAATACAGTATTTACTGAATACAGAAATTACTGCGACATATATACAGGAATCAAATGTTTTCTGCAAACGATACTTTAAAGCAAACAAAAGGTGAGTTCTGTACACCTTGTCGATTCAACTAGACCTGGTCTGCGGTTTTCGCAATTAACATACTTCGTAAAGTAAACAAATGCAAACATTTTAACAGTTTTGGGTTGAACACTCCACTGTTAGGCATGGAATTATTAGCCCTACCTAAAAGGTACGCAATCGTATCAGATACAACAAAAAATATTGATTTCCAAAAATCAGTCCATGTTCATTAATACCACCTTATTACATGAGTGAACACTGTTTTTGATAGTTTCCTGATATTCTTATATCATATCTTATCTTTCGGAACATGTCCCGAATATTTTTAAATTTTTTTCCGATGCTTCGAAAAATCCCAACTACAATTTCGTCAGATTTAACATACACTACTACTACCCAACTACGCCCGTTGGAAAAGGTTCTAAATATATAGTGCAAAATCGCCGGAAAAGTTCAAAAACATTGTATTTTCATGTAGAAAGCGTTAAAATAACGTTAGGAATAGTTTTTCCTTTTTTCCATCCCATCGGAAAAAAAGGAGAACAGTCCTTTTTTCCTCGCCCATCCCTACGTATATATTTAGTAAAATTAGGTTACGTACCAACTTTTTATTTTCCTTTTCCGGGATTTATTTTCTGGGAAAAAGTTAACACAAAATAGAAGTCCGACCGAAATTAAAGAAATAATACACTCTCTCGTGCTAATTCATGAACTTTCCAGCTATACACGTAAAAACATATTAAATTCCTATATTAGTAGTGCATGCGACCTCTGCCAGACTTGGTTCAAACACTTGCGGCTCATCAGTGGAGAAGTGTAGAACTAAGTTGTTTAGGATGGTTTGGAAAAATTCCTGTACAAAATAACAGAAAGATAGTTTCGCCGCCAGTCGCCTCAGAAAGTGTAATTAGTGTGAACTACAAATAATGTATATGTAATAAATAATACCAGAAAATAAGATTATACAAAAACAGTTGTTAGATGGAACAATTATTTTGTTAGGTGAATACGTATCATATATAGTCTTTGATATATACAAAATAAAAGAAAATACATGCGTAGATTAAAAGTCGGCTTTAGCATAAACATCTGGGGAAGTAAGTTATAATAGGACATATACATCCCTTCAGAAATTAGTTTAGAAAATTTTCTTTAGAATAAATACTTTTGAAAACCGCTAACAAAACATAAGAAAACGGACACTTCTATATAATATTAGTCTCAAATTGGCTTTCTAATATTTAGACATTGCAAACATAAAACAAAATTCTAACAGAGGTAACATAACAAATTTTACTACTGTCTACATACTTGAATGTTATTTCATTATTTCTTTCGCTTCGTTATTTCATTTCGTTATTACTTAAATGTTATTTCTTGGTACTAAGACAGGAAAAATACATTGATTACAAATTCTGAAGACAAGACAAAAACCGATTCTCATTTAACAATACAATATCTTAATTCAATTTCAATTTTGGAAGAATCTGACATTTGAAGAAAAGACAAAAATCCGATTCGCATTCAACAATACATAACAATACATTCTTTTAATTTTAGTACAACTTTTGTAGCATCTGAAAGAATTATAAGCCTGTTTATAATTTATTTTGTAGTCACTATAATTCTAGTGAAATATATGAATGAAATGAAATATATGTGAATGACATGCAATACAGAACGATTTCTAATTGAGGATCTTGAAGATAATATCATATATGTACCACATTGTCACAAAATTTGACATCAAGTTAGATAAACACTAGCAGACTTAAAACTTTAGTACGACATATACGTAGTAGGCACATTTAGTCATTTAGTACGACATAAGTCGTAAATCACTGAGTACGACTTAAAGTCGTAATTCGTAAGTATAGACGTTTAGTACGACTGAAAGTCGTAAAAGGGAAGGGGGTAGGATAGCATTAAACGAATTTTGTTCAGAATTAGGTTAAAAATGAGAGTATATATGTAATGGTACGTAAGTTTCAAAAATCTAAGTAAAAGCACTTATCAATTTATGAGAAAGGAAAAACTATTAAGCTAGAATTATTTCTCAAACATTGAGGTACGTATATATATATACTTCATGCACCAATCATTTTCGTTTACAGATATATACTATATACAATACTTACAATAGTCTAGAATTCGGAACAACGGACAATTCAGCTCAACTTCCTCAGATTCTTCCAAATCATTCCTTGTATGCCACTCTGGGGGCCCAACCCAGGAACGCGGGGTAGCCTTCATGATTGCTTCGAACTTGGCAGGATCTGTGAAAAACTTTACTCCTATTTTCGACAGACTCGAAGTCTTGGAACTTACAGGTCAAGTAGCTACATTCATCATCGGTGCTTACGCACCCACGAACCCCTCCTCTGATGAATGTAAGGACTCTTTTTACGATGAGCTGCAAACTGTCCTGGATACTATCCCCAGACATGCTCTGACTCTACTGTGCGGATATTTCAATGCAAATTGCGGCGCTTCCAGGGATGGATGGGAACGCACCTTGGGCCCTCATGGATTTGGGGTTGCAAACGATAACGGACTGAGGCTGCTTAGCCTGGCATCCTTCAACAATATGGTTGTAGCGAATTCTCTGTTTAGCCACAGTGAGTCCCACAAAATGACGTGGCGATCAAATGCGGGAAACTGTGTGAAAATCTTGGATTATGCTCTAGTGTCTCGCCGTTATAAATCAGCGATTGAAAATGTCAAGGTGAACTGCGCAGCTGATATCGGTTCCGATCACTATTTAGTGGGGGTTCGTGTCCGCCTCCACTTGATGGCACCCAAGCGTTCGCCGGCAATTAAACGCATGGACACCTCGAAATTGAGCAATCCAGCAATCAAAGCCAACTTCCAAATTGAAGTTTCAAACAGATTCGCTCTACTGGAACATCTATCTGATGAGGTTGATGCCGGCTGGGAGCAGTTCAAGTCCAGCATCAACCAGGCAGTAGCTGTGTCGTGCCCTCCCGTCAAGCGCTGCAGCCATCGATGGATCTCGGAGGAGACTCTGCGGTTGGTGGAAGAACGCAGAGCTAATAGCAACAACAACCGCTTGAGGAACAGGTTCAACAAGGCCATTAAAACCAGTCTGCGGAAAGACGAAGAACGTTGGTGGCTGAAAGAATGTAACAAGGTAGAACTGGCCGCTCGGAACGGAGATCAACGTACCCTTTTCCGGAGTATCGAAGCCATGACCGGTCCGTCTGTCAGGCGCACAGTTGCTGGCACGATGAAGGACTCTCGAGGCAACGCCATCACAACGGATGAAGGACGCCTTGACCGCTGGACCGAACACTTCAGCACACTGCTCAATCGTAATGATCCAGTGAACTTAGATCAGCGCCTCTTCCAGATGGCTGAGACGACTCCACCAGACATTATGATTTCGACGGAAGAACCATCTTTAGAGGAAGTGAAGAATGCAGTAGCCAGCATGAAACCAGGGACAGCAGCGGGAATTGATGACATCTCGGCAGATTGCCTGAAACTTGGAGGAGAGGCAGTACTCGTCCATCTGCATCACATCGTCTGCAGAATTTGGCGAGCTGGCAGTGTGCCACAGGATTGGAAAGATGGCATAATATGCCCTATCTACAAAGGAAAAGGCAGTCGTGAGGAGTGCAAGAGCTATCGAGGTATCACACTGCTTTCTGTCTGTGGTAAGCTCCTTGTTTCCATCATTCAACACCGTGTCAGACACAAACGTGAAGCAAATGCAGCTGAGCAGCAAGCTGGATTTCGCCCAGGCAGGAGCACGACTGATAATATCTTTACCTTCCGACAGCTTCTGGAAAAGCGCCTGCGCCACGGCAAAAAGTTCGTAAGCTGCCAAAAAGTTCGTTAAAGTTCGTTGCCAAAAATCTCTATGATGGTAGCCGTAGCCGTGTAAGATGCTCACAGAAGCTATCACCAGCCTTCAGCGTGAAGACTGGAGTGCGTCAGGGATGTGTAATCTCCCCACTGCTGTTCAACCTGGTGGTGGACTGGGTAATGACGAGAATCCACCGAAATGGAATCAAGGTAGGAGACGATGTAGACGTCTCTTACCTTGCTTACGCGGATGATCTGATTCTGCTAGCTGAGACAGAAGTTGAAGGTCAGCGCTTCCTTGATGATTTGGCGGAAGCTGCCGGGCGCCTCGGTCTCGTGATCAACCCTACGAAAACGAAGACGTTCGGTAGCCGCAACATCCGGTTAAACGGGGAAGAGATAGAGGAAGTGCAGTCATTCACTTATTTGGGTTCAAAAATCAGCAGCGACACGATCTCGCCAGAAGCAGACGTTAGCTGTCGCATTGCCAAATCAACATCGGCCTTCGCTCGTCTACGCCCCCGTCTCTGGAATAGGCCAATTAGCCTCCCGGTAAAGCTTAAGGTCTACAACTGTGTCATTCTGGCCATCCTCTTGTATGCCAGTGAGACGTGGCGGCTCCTGGACAAAGACTTAAGGCGTCTGGAGGTGTTCCAGATGTCTTGCTTACGGCAAATTCTGGGTGTCAGCAGGCTACAGCGGTACACCAATGAAGAAATTCGCAGAATGTGTCTGAACCAACCCACTATATCAGTACTTGTGGCAGCCAGACGGCTCCGCTGGTTCGGCCATGTCTGCCGGATGCAGCCTAGCCGATTACCTAGAACATCACTCTTTGCCATCAAACCAGCGGAGTGGAAGTGCAGCAGAACCGCTCCGAAGAAACTCTGGATCAACCTTGTGGAAAATGACTTATCCCATTTAAAACAGCTTACGGAGCCGCAGCTTGGTCCAGAAGCTGGCTAACGATTTGCCAACATCTAGCCGACGACAGAGTTCAATGGAGAAACATCGTGACGGATGGGATGGCAAGCCATAACCGCGCCCGCGGTTGGAGGCAATAAGTGCAAGTGCAAGTAAGTGCAATACTTAACCATAGCGTTTCTCATGTGGGTCACTATACGTATACGTTATCATCCATTATTCTAAGTTGTATATAGGTAACTTTATCCCATTTTGCAGCGATAATTAACATTATTTAGCATCAATTTTCGGGCATTGTTGGTATTAGCAAATTATAACCTGCACGCCTTTTTTCCAAAAACACCTACATAAGTAACCAAACATAATCAGTTCAGTTTATTATTATTGGGGAAGCAACATACGTATATATATATATATATATCAAAGCCAACTTCTGAAAACCTTACATCTACTATTTTGGTGAGCCAAAGACCAAAATAAACAATACAGCTATTAAATTTTTTATCATCTTGCTTTTTATCAGATAATCAAATTTCCAAAGACACCTCACCAAACCAAAGTTTTATAACAGAAAACTGGAAATAAGAAATTACTATTGCCATAAATTTTTATTAAATTTGCTGTCTGCTTTTTAGGACATACACTCAATCAAATTAATCTACTTGACGACGGTGCGCTCTATAAGCTCTTTTCTCTCTATCATGATTTCTCTGAAGAAAACAAAGAAATAAACAAAATGACAGCGTATTCTACGCCAAGAGCGTATATATTCAGAATTTTCGAAGGGGATAATCCAAGCCAAGACAGGGGGTCCGGACCAAATTTTTGGAAAAATGGCCGAATTTATACTAAAATTAACTAAAAATTACGTAAACTAAGAAAATATATAAATAAATAAATTAAAAATTAAACTAATAAATAAACTAAGACTTGTCTGGTTATATAATACCCCGACCACGAAGACACGTCATGTTCAAATCTAGGTTTTTGACAGAATCAAATTTAGAAATTCGAAATTCAGAATTTGAGAGAAATTCAGGTTATACTTTTCTATCACTGGTAAGCCTCAAAACTTTTAAGCTTAACTTTTTTCTGGTAAAGTCAAACCAGGGAAAAGCTCCACAAAACATGTCTCCCAGACTATATCCTCTCATAATATGCAGAGAAAATTGCTAGTTCAGATGTAGGCTAATTTCATGGCTCAGTGGGTTTGTAATATAATAAAATAGCTTCGTCGTTGGTGAGAGAGAGAAAATGCCTCACCGGAACAAATCATAAAAACCTGGAGTATGCTCCAGCCCATACAACATATAAGCTGTGCTTAATCTTAGTTTAATATAGGTAATTCTTTCGTAGGTATATACTACAAGGACAAAGATAATAAACCCAGTGTTCGACTAAATATTTAATATCAAGTTACCCCTGAGTCAATAAAGAAAGAAAGAAAGTAAGTCAAAGTTATGGCAATCCAACTTTTCAGTACACAGCATTTCAGATGGCTTCCGTCTTTCTTATTACTATGGCATTGATTACGTAATTAATAATCAGACATATTGCTCTCCTTTTTTCCTGTCCAAAGGATATAGATAAAATTATTTACGATACAACAGGCTGTGACAAATTATCATTTCTCAAATTGATAACGCAACCAAGCACCCCTTCCCTGCTACGATGGTATACATCAAGCTTTGATTATTAAATTACGTATACAACACCGGGATTCAAGGTGTTGTTGTGAACTATATATATAATATCTTCCTTATCAACTTGGTCCTAGTATCCGCAATGAACGAATCTACAACAGTCCCAACCAATTTATGGAATACAACAACAAATTTGACCGAATTTTTGGACGAGCCTTTACGAATTCTACTCCCGGTCAGTCCTCCTGATATTTATGCATGCGCTCTACAGGCGCCAAACCTACAGTACTCTGAGCCGGATAACTGCAGCTATCCGGGGGTACAGTTTGAACTGCTGGCTCATCTATTCTATCTGGCTAACCTGAGCTACAGGCTAATTCCTGGCCACAATATCAGCAGCTGGAATTTTCTGGAACTGTACGAGAAAGCCACCACCACGCTGTACAACAGTACCACAAATGTTACAGTTGCTACTGGTGCCCTGCAGGGCATACTAGACGATCACTATGATATGATCGCCGTCCCCTACATTGTAACCAAACCGAGATCAGCGATCTTTGACTTCGTCGGACCCCTCTATCTGCAGGGGGATCAGGAAGGATTTATTATTCGCTATTCCACGTCGGCCAATGCCTATGACTCCTACTATCTGCTGATTCGGGTATTTTCTAGGAGTGTTTGGCTGGCCACCCTACTGGAAACGCTGATTCTAGCGCTGGTCCTGGTGGCCACGCGGAATCTCAGGAAGTGGAAACTGGGAGGACTGATGAAGTCTATCAGAGATATTGATTACAAGGTAAATGGTATATAAATAAGAAAGAGAGTGTGTGTGCGTATGTGTGATGAGTGTGCGCGTTTGTATGTGTGTGTGTGTGTGTGTGTGAGTGTATAGTGTACGTGTGTGTTGTTTGTATGTGTATATGTATGTTTGTTCGTATGTGTGTTTGTGTGTGTTTGTGTGTGCACGCATGTGTGTGCGTTTGTATGTGTGTGAGTTTGTGTGTACGTGTGTGTGTTTGTATGAATGTGCGTGTTTGTTTGTCTGTGTTTGTGTGTGTGAGTGTTTGTATGTGTTTGTTTGTTTGTATGTGTTTGTATATATATGTGTGTGTGCGCGCGTTTGTTTGTATGTGTGTGAGTCTGTGTGTGTTTGTATGCATGTGTGTGCGTGTGTGTGTTTGTATGTGTGTGTTTGCTCGTATGTGTTTGTGTGTGTGTTTGTATGTGTTTGTTTGTTTGTATGTGCTTGTTTGTTTGTTTGTATGTGTTTGTTTGTCTGTGTTTGTGTGTGTGAGTGGAAAATATCACCATCCTCCTCATTTTACGACAAATTTTTATCTACAGCATACATATTATTTTTCAGGCATTCTGGCTAATTGCCTGTCTCAGTGTGGATCAGCTACACGAAAGCAGCTCTCAGCACATTCTGAGCGGCAATATTGCCATTGTTACTGTCAGTATACTGTTCCTCATTGTACGTGGTATGTACGACGGTGCTCTGGTGGCGGTTTTCATGCAAGCCATGTGGGACCGGCTACCCTTTAAAACATTGGAAGAACTACTGGGAGCCTTCCGACTGAACACTTACAGTCTGACAATTGTAGACCATAGTCAAAGCGGTAGCGATACGATCGATTTTATTGATCCCTATTATTGGCTGGAGGCAGCCAATTCCACCATCCCAACCATCAAAGCCCTGGCCCGGATGGCATCTGCGCATGCGCAAATGTTCCCGTCCATCCCAGCTGTGCTGCAGCATATCTCAGCCACCAATCGCTATGCATATCTCAGTGACAGTCAGCTACAGGGTGAGCTTCTTTAGCTGTGAATTAGTATACGTAAATATACGCATGTATTGTTTAGATTATCACAGTTGTGTTTTCACGTTACGTAACAGTAGAGCTAACACCTAAACAAGCAAGTCAGCTAGTAAGGAGTTTTCGCTTGGATTTCTTCCTATACTAACTAGCTAAATAACTAACTAAGGATTCTGCTCACTAACTTTACCGTAGCCTTACGGAACACTAATTAAAGAATGAAAGAAAGTTGCACACCAGCAAGCACCCGAAAAAATCTGGCACCCTGGCGGGACTTAAACCAGCGGTCTCCTACTCAGACGCCTTAACTAACTCAGTAACAGGTGCTTCAGGGAAAAAAGCTTTCAACCGGAAATTAGAATTCAATGTGTACAACGTTCAAGGCTCAAGTGCATTTGCACACTACAAGATTATATACATCCAAAGTTCACATTATATATGTTATATCTGTTTGCTGGTTTCCAAAACATCACCCATAGATTTTTTACGAATTTTTGGATAACAGAAATAAAATTATAAATTGACAATTCCAAAGGAATTCTTGGCATAAATAACTAGCTACTATATACATAAACATTTTATTTCAGCTAGCTACTGGCTACAAAGCTACTGTCATCTGGAATTCGTTCCCAACGACGGAGCAACCACCATAAAGGACCAGGTTCAATACGGGTACATTATCAGAAAGGGTCATCCTGCACTGCAGAAGCTCAATTATCACATTCAAACCATGTCACCAGTATTGGAACATTTTCAACGGAAATACGTTAGTTCCTATTATCAACCGTACATACATAACCGATAAGTGTGACACAAAGCGTACTCTGTTATCAGAGCAAAAACTATGCTAAATGAACACTAAGTCGGCTGACCAACCCACCCCCGCACACTAGTTGCTTACTATTTCAACAATTCGACTGCTATTGCTTGTGCAGGGAAGCTCGAAAGAGACACACTTTCGATTGTTTTGCTAGATTCATTGGGGTCAAATTGGGCGTATATATCAGTTTGTGTCAGTGTCAGACAAGAGCGCGGCTGTCCCCTCCGTTGCGATGCTGTCTCCTCCGTTGCGAGGCGAATTCGAAGGTAGGGAAAATTAAAGAGAAAAGGGCCAAAAACCAAATTCCTTGCAGCCTTCGGCGCAAACTTTCTTCCTATTAACATATTCATAGTGACTGTGAAGAAAAGGCTTGAAATGCGTCCGGATATTCCTGGAAAATTTTCATTTTGGCGTAGAAATGTGCAATATTTTTAAAAATTTTAGCGGTTCTTCAAATTGCAAAGAATTAAAGATTTAAAGACCCAATTACAAAACAAAGATTTTTTCAACTTCTGGGGAGCTCCGCCCCCCACACCCTCCGACAGAGATTTTTCCCGTGAGGGAGCGCACCCCCGTCAGTGTTTTTTTTTTTGCTCGGACACTTTTGCGCTCTTCTGCGCACTGCCCCAAAAATTTTTGCGCAATTTGCTAAAAAAGTGCACATAGCAGGAAAAATGCTAAAATTTAGCATAAAATGTCTGTTTTGCATTTATTAGTAATTGCATGACCTTTCTACAATGTTCAGAGCTGCTGATTATAAGATGATAGAACTTATATAATGGCTGAATAAATTTGCAAACTCACCTAACTTTGCAACGATGGCACGATGGGCATGGGGTGCAGAACCAAAAGACTTTAAAAATAGCAACCATTTAAGTACGTATGATAATCTTCAAGTTTTATTGATATAAAAGTAAATTTGTTTCAAGTTTTATTGATTTAAAAGTAAATTTTTATTCTGTAAATTTAGCAAAATGATGAAGGCTTTTGACAATTTTTAAGTTGTTTGCAGGCTAAGAATCATCACTCCTTTTTATACAAACAAAAATACATGCTAGTTTGAAATTTCATCGAAAATTATGCAGTTTTCCGAAAATGATACCGACATCTGACTGACTCAGTAATTTTCAGGACTCAGCCCAGAGCAACTCTCTTTTTAAATACTTATTGAAAGGTCGGTGGGTAGAATAACCGACAATAACATACATAAACCTAGCAGTCACGTAACCTTCTGCTAAAGTTTGTAAACTTCTCCAAAAACTGCCAAGCTAAAATTAAAATTTAGCAATCAGTTATATATGTCATAACTTGAATATGCAAAGCTTGTTGCATATACAAATTAGAAAATCACACGTACGTACGTTAGGCCATGGGTGCTTGTATATTAATGCTAGGATGTTTACTGAATGTTAGGTCGCAACTTAGCAATAAACCAGTAGTAGGCAAGTAAGGAGGGGGTCTGGGGGCGGAGCCCCCAGGAAAAATTGGAGATTTTTATGAAACTGAGAGCCAGGAGCAATTTTTCTGAGCACTCTGAGGAATTAATGTTTAGTAATTTTCTCTCCGTGTCGGTAGAAAAAGTGCGCACGCGTGCGCACAAGCTCAAAATTTTTTGCTCATTTCAGAAAAAAAGTGCGTCATTGCGCACTTTTTTGAGCAAAAAAAAACACTGACCCCCGTTACGAAATCCTAGATCCGCCAGTGGAGCCTAGAGTTTGCTCTCATAAGACTACACGATTACACAGCATACATGCGCAAGGGGTGTACTGTGGGTTTTCAGGGGGGGGGGGAGACCGCGCAGTGCGCAAGCAAAATCAGGGGGACCGCGCAAAGCGAGCGCTGCTTATAATGTCAAACTTGCGCTGCGCATGTCAAAGCCAGCATCAATTACTCAGAGAGACTAGTTAATTAAAAAATGAAAGACTCAGAGAGCACATTGCTTTTTATGAAATTAGCAAAAAAGAGAGTAGGAAACTCAACATGGAGCTGCCGCTGCATATTGGTGATTATAGATTTTGAAATTGTTGCGAGAACTGTTTTCACCGCCCTTGCTTCGCTCCGTTGCCCCCCCCCCCCCGACTGTGTGAAGGAGGACCGCGCAAATAATTTCTGGTACACCCTGAGGAGAATGACCTAGCCTATGTATGCTACACAGAGTATAACTCGTATCTGTTATAATTTTTTCATAATGAATTCTTGCTGAGATCGAGGGTTCAGAATTGAAACTTGAAAAACTGTGGGGCGTTTCAAAAGATTCTCCTAAGTCAGACTTAGAAGAATATTTAGGAGCTCCTAGGAACAAGCTAGTACACTGTTTCAAAAGAACTGTTCCAAAATGTATGCTGAGATTCTTAACTTAGGAGAACTGTTAGAAGAGCGGTGGTACCCACTAAGTTAGGTGAATGTTTTGAAACGACCCCCCCCCGCCCTCTGTTCTGTATAATGATTCGTGCACAAATAGAAAACCATTCTTGAAAGTTGTAGAAAAATGATTTAAAAATGTATAATTGGCACAACAGGAACGAACCCCCCCCCAAATCTCCCTTTTCTGCCAGCTTCTCATTGTGCGTATACTTT